>NQII01010145.1:0-10861 GCA_002778355.1 Clitarchus hookeri | reverse complement strand
CCGTCGTCCGGCTCCGAAAACCGGACGTCTCGCAGTAGGTCTTCCACTAACTGATGCATCTCACTGCTCGCGCCTGACCGACCCCATTTCCTCGGATTCCTCCGGTTTTGTAGGCCCTCATTGCCATATTAAACTGGCCCCGCCTCTGCAGGTAGCCCCCCGACCGCCGTGTCCCCCCGGGGTAATAAACCGCGGGCGTGGTACTCTAGTTCTCCGCCCTTAGGCCCAGCGTCTCCTGCTTTGTTCTGGCTTACAAGTTTCAGTACTTTGTTCTGTCCGTGCGGAAATTATTGAAGGGGCCTCTCGGTTCTGCGTCCGTGTTGTTCTCCTGCCATGCTGCTATTATTTCCGCACGCTGGTCCAAAAGCTCTCAGGGTTTATATTGTGGTCAACAGCCTGGGACAAATGCAGTCGCTAGCATGGTCGTAAACCCGTCTCGCTGTTCCTGCCTGCTCACGGAGTCGGGCATCTCTCCCTTTATTCTGCCTGTAGGTTTGTTGTTCGGTTCGGCATTGTGGGAATACTTTGGGGCTTCCTTGGCAGCTGCGCTCGTGTTTTTCCTGCTGTCGTCTGATACTGTGATGCTATTTACCAGCATGTCCACCCCCAAACTCTCTCAATGTTTATGGCTGTNTGCCTCCGCCTTTCCATGCAAATGGTCGTTCTGTAGGGCCATCCTGGCACCGTTCCCTTCGTCACAGCTGCCAGGCCCTAAATCCTTATTGACGTCGTCCGCCTGTGGGCTTCGCCAGATCGTGTGTTCGGAAGAATAAAATATAGGGACGCTGTAAGCGTTAACCTTCTTGGTCGTTTTCGGTGAGCCTTAAGTTCAATGTGCTAATTCTGGGACATTTTGTTGGAATTACATTGGAGAGCGTTGAATGTGTTGTATTTATTTAAAGACACATGTAGATAATTTTTACTCATATCTATGTTGTAAATTTTGGAGTAAACAGCGATTTTGGCGAAAAATAAGTCACTTCTGTAGATGTTGGTGTTAAAACGGGTTATTTTGACAATCACTAGGTCAAGGTAAATGTTACCCACATTCAAGATACCCACCATGTGACGTCACAACATGACTTTCTATTGGCGCCTGGCTCCTATCCCACATATCCCTTGTCACAGTAATCTCTTTTGTATTCTACTCGCCTGGCATTGAGGAATACAAAAACCATATACGAGCCGGCTCATTAGGCACCGGAATGCTTTATGGGCAGAGTGCCAAGACAGAGCTATTGTGGTCTTCAGAGAGTGAGATGAGGTACAATACCAAGTAAACATACATGTTATACAAGTTATACTGTAGATTACAGTGTTCTACTGCTGCATATAACACCTTAATGGAAACGATTGTTTTTTTATTATGAATGAAAAAATAAGTCTAAAATAAATATGTCTCTGTTTTTTATGTATTGTTATGTTCCATAACCTGAAAAAGGCTTTGTGTTTTATTTTATAATGATGACATACCCTATCTTGGTATCGTTTGTGTGTCCGTTCTGTACTGGCGACTACAGTTTTAGTTGACCCCCAATTTTCTTTCTTGTGTAGATGTGTTGATATTCAAAACAGTTCACGTACTCTACTACAATTGAGAAGTAGTAAGTAAGTTTTACTATGGATTTTTTAATTTCAAACCAGGTATTCAAAAGTAGACAAGTCAAACATTTTTGTGTGAATTCATAAAATGTATATTTGCTGATAAAAAAATTCCTATCTCATAATACAATGATAAGAAATTTGGTGTCAATTTCTGTATGTTTCCTCCATTAGTTGGGATAAAATATCAAAATTTTTACAATGAGCCACACATATGTATCGGCATTAATATTCTTACCTTTTTTTATCTTATTTGTGTTTTCTTCCTTTTTTCTAATAAAAAAACCATAAAAATTAATAATTTGCAGTAAAAACATTTGCAAATTAAGTTTTATTTAAAATTTATATAGGGAATATAAGCCAATTTATTATCACGACTTTTCGGAAACATTATTTGGCTGAGGAGCATATAGGCTGCCAAAATACATTACAGTCGCTCCTCGTCCACATTTCTTACCAATATCAGGTCATCGCAACTTTGGTAGCCCACCAGTGGTTGTCACACCAGTACGCTCTTCAGGTGAGTAAGTAAGACAAGTAAAGAAGACAGGTTAGTCTGAGTAAAGGCTTTATTGCTAGGCAAGGTGTGGGCGAGGCTAGGCGAGGAACTGCTCCAGGTACTGCTGCACTGCGGTACGGCCATTGATCTTGGCATAGTAGAGAGCATTGAAGCCCATCTTGTCTGTGGCCGTGGTGTCAGCGCCGGCCTGCACCAGTAGCTTCACTATCTCGAGGTGATCTCTGGAGGCCGCCCATATGAGAGGTGTGTGGTTGTAGTTGCCCTCCACATTCACGTCGGCCCCGCGCGACAGCAGCATCTTCGCGAGCTGGTAGTGTCCGCCGGACGCCGCGCCATGCAGCAGCGTCTCCTTGTATGTATCAGGCAAGTGGATAGGCATGCCAGCGCACAGTAGCAGCGTGACCAGCTGTGTGTAACCTTTGAAGCGCATATCATACTGCGGCTTCAATGAGTACTGGTCTATGTTCTTCAGCTGACCGTACACCTCGCTGCTGTGGTCCATCTCAGCATCCAGGTCCCTCCACAACGTCCGCCAGTCTCTGGAGCAGCTGTACTGTAGCACCTGCGAACACGCACCAGTTGTGATGCGGCTGTCACGACAGTCGCCATGGCAGACCGGGCTCGATTCCCGGGGGAAATGAGGCGGGGATTTCCCCTGGGAACTCGGGTACTCCCCCAACACATCACTCCGTCGCAAATCCATTGTCACTTAATCTCGTTCTCATCGGCACTTAACGTATCAGCTGTTTATAGCCTCCTAAATATGTCTCTCATATTCGTGCCTCGACTATATGAGCAGCAACATATATCCCATCACACGCCTACTCTCTATGATCAGTAATATCCGGACATCCCTCTGTAGAAGTAAACTGTCGCCCACCTGTCACTATGACCACCATTACCACTATAAAGGAAGCAGAGGGCTCGATGTTGGTCAGTACCACGCGATAGCAGCAGAATGAGTGGAACAAGGGAGCTCAGTGACTTTAAGCGTGGTGCAGTTATTGGTTGCCACATCAGTAAGCAATATTGTCACCCGAAGTGGGAGAGCTTGAGACCGGATGGCATCGATAAATTGTGGAGATCAACCGTTCTTTCTAGAGCTATTGTTAAAATATATAAATAAAAATAATTAATCCACAAGTTGTTAGGGAGGGAAGACAGTTACGGCCGAGGATTGAACATATAGAATCAAAATATAAATATTCGACAAGCAGCCTTGCAGTACCTTAAAAGGTTTAAAAAGTAAATGCTTGAACTATTCCCGATAAATTCATTTAAATAGCCTACAGTTCAAAACCCAGAGTCGGAACATAATTAAGTTAGTTGCGGTACATGAACAAACATGGGACACAACTGAACTCGAAAAATCTCTAGTTTTGACTACTGGTTGTGCTGGCCCCAGAAAGTCTACCAATTAACTCCACCTACATAATAGAAACGTGAAACCACTTATCTACATGGTGTTATTCTGACGTTGGCTTTAGGCCTTGGCCTTTCGCGGCCACCTTCTCAATAGAAGAACGAAGACAAAAGAGCAAGGAGTATGAGAGAGCAAGATAACCCGCAGTTAAGTATTTATAAACTTGCGCACAACTGCCACGGGAATAGAAAGAACTTTCACAATAATTTCCTCGATCATTATTCAGCTGATCGTTCGCAGAAAAGATGAAACAAATATAGAACAGTGCCAGCGGGGGTGAGACAGAAAATTCTCTCACCAACACGCTTCAAAAACACGTGTTCAAATGCGTCACGCAGAAAATATCACAGATCATCTTTGACACATTCTACCGGTGGCAAAGACCCTACCCGCGGCAATTAGCGCGAAGAGCACTGCTGACGGCATTCACAAGAAGAAAAACAGATCGTTATTAAATATTGCGTCCAGTTGCTGAGCTAAAGATTGTATTCTCTACCCGTGTCAACAGATCCTTACAAAAGCATTACCTAAAATTAAGGTTACACCGGCCAACTTAAATTTAAGTTGGGATTTAGTATAAAAAAACATAAATACATTTTGATCTCCAAAAAATCACTGTATCAATACGTCAGGGTCTTAATGCCCTTCCGATGTTGCCCAAATCAACTGACAGGGAGTGATTGTCAAGTGGAAAAGGGAAGTAAAACCGCAACAAAACCGAGGCTGCGTAGTCTACGAGTGTTGACCTACAGGGATCGTCAAGCATTAAAGAAAGTGGGAGGGGAACATCGCATGACATCAGGTGATACCAACATCCATGACATCCACAGTGCCACTTAACGTGCAGCTAATACCAAGTCTGAGCACTGAGAGGTACGAAGACTGCGGTTAAAAGATCAGAAACTGCCTGTAAACTGTTCATTTCACCGGTGAACATGGTGGTGTGAAGAGTACCAACACGGCCACAGGTCCCGGAAATTCTGTGACCACGTGCGCTCCCCTTCCTGGTGCATCTAGACAACCCCATTTTCCAGCAGCATAATGCCCGGCCTCACACAGCACGGGTATCTCTTCCTTCTCCAGCAACATCCCTAGACCTCTCGCTGGTCGAGAACGTTTGGGAACAAATTGGAATGCAACATCGGCCATTGGCAACTATGGTATATTTGGAGGGTCAGCTGCTTCATCTGAGGCAGGATCTTCCTCAGAAGGACATCCTACTTCTGTATGCCTTCATGCCCGACCTTATCGCCGCCTGTCACCGTGCTATGGGTAGTCCAACACCATACTAACTGCAACCTGCAAGTGTTTGTCCCTTGCAATGCACGCTTGGTTCTATATACACACTACGATGTGCTGTGCGATTATCCACTTATATGCTTCTGCAATGGCACATTTAGGGTAATCCATTTTTTTTTGCAAATTAGCGTAATTTGTTTTATTTTTATATGTTCATAAAATTTTTTTGGTTTTTATTATTCTGATTTGGTTGTCTGCTACATCAGTATACACTCAACAATAAATTATTACTGTTGTATTTATATTAAAACTAAACCCTTAGTACAAATAATTAGTAGTTTGTAAAACTGGTCCAATAACCGCCTACAATATATCTTCAGTCTGAAGGAATATATAAATTAGACCAGAAAATAAGCCATGTTGTTAAGTATAAAGTGGCATTTAAAACGCTAGTTGAAATTAACAACAATTTTACATTTGAATACAACAAGGTAATATTGCAGAAAATTACAACGAACGCTTACGCAAAAATTAAAGTTAAAAATTTTGTATTGTATATCTAGATTATTGACGTACTAGTTATTAAAACTAAAAGCTTAAATTTGGTTTCAATTAATATTTATTAAGGTGCAAATTTTTAATTCGTTATTCTAATAAGAATTTTGTGTTAGGACGGTGATTTCTCAGCAAACTAGAACCCAAGATTATACTAAAGTTGACTCTTTGTATCTTCATGAGAAGAGATAGTCCAGCTTTAAGTACGATGGTCATCATATTGATATAGGTTGAATAACATGCTGAGTGTGCACACACTAAGTGCACATTTTACTGCGTCCACATTGCTCCAAAGTAGCTCCAGGTCGAGACTAGCTCAGTCAGGTACACACTATGCTCAACATCCCAAGAGACGAATCCCTGCCAATTAACGAGCTCCCTCAACACTTGGCGAGCAGCCAGCAATAAACCAAGACTCATGTTCTTGACCGTGGCTCTGTAGATATTCGTATCTCATGAAATAAGTTTGCTTCACCCTTGAACCTTACCCTGGTGTTCTGACAGGTGACCCTGAATCCAATTGCATAACTAAGTAAGTGCATGTATCAAGCCTGTTTGTCCTCCGAGCTTGTCTGTTCATAATGATTCCTATATAACTTCGCTGCAGCTCTTCAACGTGCAATATGATCATCACAAAAAAACGAAAATAAAGAAAAAAGTTCCCAGCATTAACTTCGTTGACCACAACTGTTGAAATATTAACTGTCTCTTCTTGGTGTTGATGTTTGGGTGTTCTCATAGGGCTTTTGTTTGCTGCGCCTTATTCTGACGAGTCTTTAAAGCTCTTATGCACAAATGCACTTTAGTGTGCGTATTTATTGCATCATACGAGTTTCAATGTGTTTATTTTCACCTAACCTAAATCAAACATAACTAACCTAACTTAAAGTAATGTAACCTGACCACACCTAACCTTACATGACGTAAACTCGCCTGATCTGAACTTATATGTGTGCTAACCCAAATTAATGAAGATCCAAATTACTCATCTTAATATAACGTTATCTAAGCCATACAATCATAACATTAGCTAACCTAACTGAGTTGAACCAACATCAGACACCTTTCTTTACCTAACCTTCTGGTATTTGTAACGAAACTTATTTAATTTTATGTAACATGCCACAACTTAATACATTTTAAATAAATCTAACATAACCTAAACCAATGAAATAATATCAATGATTTAAAAATATATAAATTTAATTTTATAGTGTAACCTATTTTCACTGCCATGTCATATTTCCACGGGATGAGTTTGCCTAAAACCTTGCGTAGTTTGCTCACAGAGTATGCTGTAACAAATTGTTATCTCCCAAGGTTATGTTGACCAAGCTGGCCAAATAGTCAGTTATCGATACAGTCGCATTTTGTCAGGATGCGAATCCCCTGTTGGCTAATCAGCCGAAAGCTGTCTAAGTCCCCTCTTAACTATACTTAATTATGTTAATCTTAGATAAAACTTTTTTCTTTATATTAAATATAATTTAAGAAAAATTGGGAATGTACGGCATCATAAGAATTTGTGTAAAATTAATGTTACATTAATTGGAACTTATCACAATTTATCCGAGATAAAATCAGGTTATTTGTCGTTTGTGATGCTGTATGGTAATTCAGTTAACCGTTTATCTTCCTAGAATTTGTATGCATTGTTTTCGACGAAAATATATGCAGCTAACGACACATAATATCTCCGTGTTATGATGTTGTGCAAATTGCTAGAAATCATCGCAGCACTGTGTAATTTAGTTGTCAACAATCCCGTGGTCTTAAACTGGAAAATTCTGTTTACTATTTAATAATATTTTTTGAATTTTGTGAATATCCTTACAGTAAGTGGAAGTTATCTTTTATAATAATCACAATCAACGAAATAATATGTATTATTTTCTGCGGCGGTAGTGTGTTATCTTAATTGAAATTATCTTCATGAGTCCTCATGACTACTGCGTTAATAATCTACACTTTTACAAAAAGGTTTTTTTAAATAGTATTTATTTGTAAGCCAATGAATTTTTCATTGGATCTCAGGATTTCCTATTCTCTTCTCTTACAAAGTTCCGATGTATATTCCAAAAATAAAAATATTCACGTAATTTTTTTAAATTTTACTTGTAAAATTTTTATGTTAAAGCATATTTTGGCAGAAAAATTGCTGTTTAATTATTTGTGTTAACATTTGTAAATTTGTGAAACACATAAATTTTTTAGCTTTAAAATTTTGGTTGGTACTCGGGAGCTATCTTTTTGCCTAGATATAAGTAAGAGCACAAGATTTATAATAAATAAATAATTATCTGCATAATAAATGTTAAAAAAAACTCAGTATGAACTTTGTTTATTACTATTAGAACTGTAGCTTTTTGAAAAGAGTTCAATGATTTCAAATTGTTTTTTGGGCTAAATTACGATTAGTGTAATTTTACATCAGTTAGCATCACCTTCGTTGGACTAGATATATTGTAGTCTGTGGTGATTACTATTAATGATAATAACATATATCACTGCCTCACTACCATTATGCGACTCCATAATGCTAAGGGCCATAGGTTATGTCATTTAACACGCAGCATTACCAGGTTTTTAATCTTCTGCGGAGGTTGTTCCGCACACCCAGGCACATCCTTCTTCTTACTCTCCTGCTAAAAGCACACACAGTGAAACATGTAAAATACACCACGCAATTTGCACTTTTCTGTTTAAACTATGTTCAATGTTCAGTGTCTAATTAAAATTTGGGAAACATATCAGCTATGTATAATTTTGAGATTTACAATTCTCATTATTGTGCTCTGTAGAGAAATGCCATTTTTTTGTATTACTAGTTACTCAGTTCTGAAAATATTCAGTAAAATAAAAAAAAACCGTTAATAAGTTTCACTGACATCTAAATTCTTTAATCTTATGTATGACTAATCTCTGAAACATCGGGAATTAATTATTTTTAATAAACATATATATAACACAATACATTACGGATGCATAATTAGTCTGATTTGTTTTATTATTATACCTGGAAATTTTCATCGCGTATTATTACCACTATGATTTTCAATATTTATGCAAGTAGCAACTTAAAAACTCTATTACTAAACAAAATGCTTGAAATTATTTTTTATTGTAGCTAACATGTCTTACTTAACGCACGTAAAATATATCCACCGTTGTTAAAAATTTTAAAATATCTAAAAGTGACCAAAAAACATTTCTCTATTTAAATATTGCTTTATAATTTTGTGTTAAGGTACCATGTAAACCCTCAATTATAATGAAAAGATGTAGGTAATTAACCTTCAAACTTAGAACTAAGAAATTAATAATCATTTTAATTTTAGTCTATATATTTTGTCGAATTTCATAGTGACCCACTTAGATTATTTGGCTCCTATTCAAAATTATTTTTAATGTCACCGCGGGATGGCATAAAAAAATTTATCGAGAAATTATTAATGTGTTTCTTACATAAATTAAAATTTTATAATAATTTTCAAAATTAAAAAAATCTAATATAATACTCTAATTGTGTGCGAACAAAGTGCCGCACTTCAAAACTTTGTCTTGTGGATTACCAAAATTTTAGCCAAGTCAAAACACTGCGATTCGTCTACTTTTTATAACTTACTCAAAGCAATGTTTAATGTCAAAATCTTTATAATAAATCTACGGAAACAAATGTGGCACAAGATGTATCCATTATTTCGCATTTTAACTGCATTGTTGTTTACGTGATATTTAAAAAAAAAACATTATTTTGACCAAATTTAGAAAAATATTTACTTGTTGATTTACCGAAATATGTGATACTACTGCGGAACCAGGAATTACAAAAAAAAAGTTTTCAAAACAAGGAGTAGCAGGGCGTATTATACGGGAACCTCACCCGACTCCTAGCTTTCTAGTTCAGATTTGAGTGAAGCTAATATGCATAACGCATAGTTCACGCACATGGAGCATTAAATAATACAGAAGAGAAACAGTTGATTATTCCAAGAAATGCAAGAGCACACACCCGCAAAATGGTATCACAGTCCAGTAACATAACCGAAAGCTCTCCACCAATCAGCGCTTGGTAACTTACTTATTAGTCAGCAGCCTAGCCAATAGGTGACCTATCGCAGCATGCAGTAACCAATCACACGTTTCCAGAGCCTCGTGCAGACAATCAGAGAGAGGTTACGTCCACACAAAAGCAAACGAAACATAGTTTAGCCTCTGTGTACTTCTCTACTCTGTGGCACAGACACACGTCTGTTACTGCCACGACCGCACCTTGCCTCTAGCCCGTCTTTCAAGATGAGGATTGATATAAATTTTGACATTATTTAGAAAGTCTATAAATTACGAAACCAAAATTTAACACTGGCGTCAAGTGTATATCAATAATATGAAAAATATCGCTGTATTACATTTTTTCAGAATACCAGAGGATCTTAACTGTGTAGTTCAGGTACATGCAAAATAATTATAATAATTATTATATTACATTGGTTTAAAATTAGCTGAAAGCATTTAAAAGTGCTGCTTATTATCTTTGTATCGCTTAGTTGACGATGGAAATACTACAACCATCAGTTATCCCGAATTTTTCAATGATTCAGGTAAACCGTAATTGGCGTGTATTGAATCTGTGCATTAATTAAGTATTATTTTGTAAAAACTGCAATATGCGTATTTCATCATAACGTTTTAAATAATGAATATATATTTTCAAAACGAAAAATTATAAACTATAAATTAACATTATCCGTTATCCACATATGAAAATGTGCAAATTAATGCCAACTATAGGCTATTCAGGGTAAAGTGAGCACCTTCTGAAACCCTCTCATTTGGAATAATTGTCAATAAATGTATTTTATTGCAGCAATATTTGTTAACTTTCAATATATACACTGAAATAAATACACTGTGTGTATCACTTACATGGCGATATTTATTTTGAAAAAAACGTAAAAGTATAGAAAATGACTGATAATAAAAAAGTTAATAGGGACTTTAAAGAGCTCACATTACCGTGGACAGCCTTAACATATTAGTAAACAGAATTTACTGCACACACATAGTATTTACATGTTTTAATGTAGTTGGAATGAATATGTACTGTAAATACATAACAAATGAAGTACCGTAGAATACTGTATAATTTTTAAAGGAAGTGGGAGTTACGAATCCGAAAGTATTTACATAACTGGAAAGTTACATTAAGATGTTTAGGTTACGTAAGACAATGAGTAAGTGTAGCCACCTTCGCTGGCCAAAAAGTATACTTACTGTGANAACTGCTCCAGCATCTCTGCGTACCGGCGTGACTCATCAAGATTCCTGCCCAGGTCCTGCACCTGCGGCACACGTATTCAGTATATACGTAGTTAACATGTCACACTCTTAATACGCCAGCATGACGCCAAGCTTGTCAGCACCTCACCAGTGTACGTGTTGTGCTAATAAGTGACATTTGACTACAGCAGCTGTAGTATAGAGTAGCAGTATATACGTAGTTAACATGTCACACTCTTACT
>NQII01010144.1:20192-40632 GCA_002778355.1 Clitarchus hookeri | reverse complement strand
CAGCTAGATCGGTTACTGCTGCTACAATGGCAGGTTATCGAGATTTAAGTGAGTTTGAACGTGGTGTTATAGTTGTGCGCACGAGAGATGGGACATAGCATCTCCGAGGTAGCGATAACATTTGGATTTTCGCGTACGACCATTTCACGAGTGTACCGTGAATATCGGGGATCTGGTAAAACATCACACCTTCGACATCGCTGCGGCCGGAAAAAAGGTCGTGAAAGAACGGGACAAACGACGACTGACGAGAATCATTGAACGTGACAGGTGTGCAACCCTTTCTCAAATTGGCGCAGATTGGATTTGTGGACTGCCCTGCAGGATTCGTGAATTGTCTCCTGCATACCTTCATACATTAGTCGAGTCAATGCCACGTCGTCTTGCGGCACTTCTGCGTGCTCGAGGGGCCCTACACGATGTTAGGCATGTGTACCAGTTTTTTTGGCTCTTCAGTGTAATCTCGCTTGTTAAAAGCTGTAACTGAGTGTGAATAGCTGCCAGTTAGGTCTGCAGTGGTAATTATCGCGACTATCGGAACACATCCGCCACTCGTTCGCGATTCGTAGAGTAACCTCGGCAAGCATCTCACTTGCTAACTTCGTGGATGACAAAACTGCAAGAGCTGATTTATATTAGTATAACGTTGTAAATAAAAAAATAAAAATATTTTATACCAATTTGTATAAAAAGCACAAAAGCTCGACCGGGATATCCTTATGCGTAGGTGCAACTCACATCTAATATACTGGGTGATTCTAAAATCATGGGACAAACATTGAGGGGTGGTAGAGCTCACTAAAACAAACAATTATTGCACAGGAATATATGGGCGGGTGTGACGCGTTGAGGCACAAACACAAAAACATAACACGTTAACGGAAACATAAAACGGTCATTAGCAGCATACTTCACGAGTGATTCCGTACAGAACATGTTAAAACAGTTGCTGGAAATGCATCCACCAACAGTCACGCATGCTTGGCGACCTCTACATATGGCGTGATTGGCTGACAATGGTGGCGTGCGTGAAATACCCAGGGTATTTGAATCTGTTCGCCAATCACTCCACCGACGCTACCAACCTTGCATTACTGACGGTGGTAGCAATTTTGAGCAATTATTATAAACATTGCTGTAAAAAGGCATTTAGCGGCGACGTTGTAAATAAACAATGTGCTGCATTTCATGTGTTTTTTTGTTTTTGTGCCTTAACGCGTCACTTCCGCTCATATATTCCTATACAATAATTGTTTGTTTTGGTGAGCTCTACCACCCCTCAATGTTTNCGACGACTGACGAGAATCATTTAACGTGACAGACGTGCAACCCTTTCTCAAATTGGCGCAGATTGGATTTGTGGACCGCCCTGAAGGATTAATGGTGTGAATTGCCTCCTGCATACCTTCAGACATTAGTCGAGTCCACGCCACGTCGTCTTGCGGCACTTCTGCGTACTCGGGGGGCCCTACACAATGTTATGCAGGTGTACCAGTTTTTTTGCTCTTCAGTGTAATCTCGCTTGTTAAAAGCTGTAACTGAGTGTGAATAGCTGCCAGTTAGGTCTGCAGTGGTAATTATCGCGACTATCGGAACACATCCGCCACTCGTTCGCGATTCGTAGAGTAACCTCGGCAAGCATCTCACTTGCTAACTTCGTGGATGACAAAACTGCAAGAGCTGATTTATATTAGTAGAACGTTGTAAATAAAAAAAAAATATTTTATACTAATTTGTATAAAAAGCACAAAAGCTCGACCGGGATATCCTTATGCGTAGGGGCAACTCACATCTAATATACTGGGCGATTCTAAAATCATGGGACAAACATTGAGGGGTGGTAGAGCTCACTAAAACAAACAATTATTGCACAGGAATATATGGGCGGGTGTGACGCGTTGAGGCACAAACACAAAAAAAAAACACCTTAACGGAAACATAAAATGGTCATTAGCAGCATACTTCACGAGTGATTCCGTACAGAAGATGTTAAAACAGTTGCTGGAAATGCATCCACCAACAGTCACGCATGCTTGGCGACCTCTACATATGGCGTGATTGGCTGACAATGGTGGCGTGCGTGAAATACCCAGGGTATTTGAATCTGTTCACCAATCACTCCACCAACGCTACCAAGCTTGCATTACTGACGGTGGTAGCAATTTTGAGCAATTATTATAAACATTGCTGTAAAAAGGCATTTAGCGGCGACGTTGTAAATAAACAATGTGCTGCATTTCATGTGGTTTTTTGTTTTTGTGCCTTATGCGTCACTTCCGCTCATATATTCCTATACAATAATTGTTTGTTTTGGTGAGCTCTACCACCCCTCAATGTTTGTCCCATGATTTTAGAATCAGCCTGTATATTTCAGAAAATATTTGACCAATTATTTCATTTCTAAAACATCTCATTGACGGTTAGATAAAGCACTTAGGCTCGTATAACACGTTCTGTTTTTCGCCCGGCCGGCAACGGACGGGTGACACCGGACACGTGGCGACACCCTACACGGCATGTACGTTTTTTTTCGCACGACCCGGGTTTGCGATCGGCCGACCAGCCGGATAAGCGGCCGGATGTAGCATCGACTTGGTTCCGGTCGCCGTTCGGGCGCCACGGAGCAGTCGTGCGTATCGACACGCCGGTGTTTGTAAGCGCCGGTTGTACTCGCCCTGTTCCCCGACAGACGAGTTGGACGTGAGAAGGATCAAGACTTTGGAGACAGGAGCATGACCATATACACGCCTCTCCTTCTCAGGAGTCATTCCTAAACTGGACACTGTTCACTGAAAACGAGACCATGGAATTTAAAATGGCTGTCATACAGTTTATTAATTATATTATAACGATGCGTCCTCGCGCCTAACACCTCCAGTAATTATCTATCACGCGACAATAATTCCCATTCGCCGATGCATCACAATTTTCCAACCATAATATTTCGTCGTACCTTCTCCAACTGCATGTCCCTTCCCTCGCATGCTTTACCTTCTTTTGTCAGTCAAGGACATGAAACAATTCCGTACACTATAACTCAGAAACCGACAGCAAGCCAATACGAAATACAGGACCTCCACCCTCAACAGCAGACAGCTACAGTATTCATCAGTTGGATGTAATGTCCCCAGCACAGTCGTCAAATTCTGCCTGTCCACCATTTAGTGACGAAAGTGATATTAATTTTAGCAAAGTGTTAATTTTTCTTGAAGTTATACTTCTTTTGGCACGTTGAGGGTAAAATTTTAGTGTGCAACGAAAGTTGCGCGCGTACAGTGTAACGAAATTCAACAGTACGAAGTTGGCCGTCAAAGAAAATTCAATGTGCGTATTTGTTATACTGACTAAGTTTACTCGTACGAGGCCCAGACTGTGAACGTGGTAGGGGTATGACCCAACGCGGATGCGCGTATCGTCTAGCTATATACAAACGCAAGGTACACAACATAGCACGTGGTTATATTTAAAACCGACAGAANGAAAAATTTGTTAGTGACAAAAATTGTATAGTAAAATTTTGAAAGTGTTTTCAAGTATTTGAGGTTAATTTTTGTACATATTATTTTATTAAGTCATACTTCTTTTGGCATGTTGAGAGTCATTTAATTACGTTATTTAATCAAACCTTTTTAAATTGTATTTAATGTCTTTCTTCGGTCATTTTAACGTTTTTCCTACTTACATAAATTATTTGCGTACGTAATAAAATTTTATTTTAGTCACGCCAAAGAAGTATAACTTCTAACGCGCGTACATAGTACACGCACCAATTTTTTTTTTAATGGAGCACATTATAATAATTTACTTTCATTTGATGCTGAAATTAAATCAAACAATCTACTTCCTACTTTAAAAAGAGGATTTTTTTTGCATTTGCATAAAAAGAGTTTTGAAGCAAAAAGCATTGCGATATAACACCGAGTTTAAGAAATATTAAAAATCCAGTGTAGATAAAAACCTTTTATTCCATTCCATTCCTGTAATGACAGAATTTTATATAATTTCTTCTAAGTGGATATCTGCATCTAAAGGGGGTTACGAACGTTTCAGACAGGTTTATTGAGCAAAATGACCTAATATGAACGAAAGTGGTCCTCTTATTGCAACTGCCCAGGACCCACCGTTTACGTACGAGACGCACATGAAACTTACGGCGGCAGCAGCACAGTTCCGGGCACGTAAGCAAATCCGACACTTCCTGCGGGGAATCTCGTGCTGACTGTCGCCAGAAGCAGACAGCTTCAGTGCCGTAAGCTTATTACTGTATGGTACATGCTGTTTACAGTAGGCGTTCGAAATATCCCCCGCCGTTATCTTCGCAGTGGACTCGGCGGCAAATCGCGAACACGCATGTAGGTAGTATTGCCTATGTGCCAGGCACCGTTACGCTGCATCTGAAGCTTTGTGCGCGTTTAACACGAGAACGGTGGGTTCCGGCCTGTTGTTCATTACAATATACTGCTCAGTAAATCAGCATAAAAATGTTAATTTTAGTTTAATCTATCTTCAATTCCGATATTTTGAAAAAAATGCATTTTAAAATTGTAATATTCAAGAGCTAATATATCNATATACTGCTCAGTAAATCAGCATAAAAATGTTAATTTTAGTTTAATCTATCTTCAATTCCGATATTTTGAAAAAAAATGCATTTTAAAATTGTAATATTCAAGAGCTAATATATCTCTTGATATTCGGCAACGGTAAAGTGCCCTTTATATTTTCCACTTTATTTTGCATAAGGAATCGCCTAACGAAGTTTTTCAGTTGGATTCAACCACCCTGTATATCGTATAAATACTACTGGTTGTGACGTATAGTGCATTAGTACTTTACTTCACTTACCACACGAATCTACCTAGATATATTATGCGATTAAGTTATCCAGATATCTTACTACAATATTAATTGTACGCATAAAATATAAATATGATATGATACTAGGTTATAATAGTTATATTAACGTCACACACATTTCACTGTATTTACTCCATGTTACCTTCGCGTTACTTCCTACTGGGAATAAACTCTATTACAAATTGTACAATGTAGGGCCAGGCTTAGAAGCAGTAGGCATAGACCAGTCTATCAAAATGTACGTTATTATAATTAAATTTTCCTACAGGATGTTTATAAATAGGAAAGGGGCTGAGTGAAGGCTTTTTTGTAACTCAATAAATTATTGGGGCAATAACTTGCTACATTATTCTTCTACTATGAGAAATAAAACTAAAATGCATTCTGAATTTAATAGTTTCAACACTATACAACACACAGAATAAGCGTATCAGTTAATCCAAAGCGCTTTTCTCTTATGTTTTGTTCTATCGTGGACTACCTGTATTTGCAGTAAGCTAAACTTATGTCCTGATAAAAAGCATTTACATATAATCTTAACACTCTATATAGAGTGATTCTCACTAGTGCTTTTTCTCTTAACTTCCTAACCATCCATAAACCACCTTTATATTTAGAAATTTACTTTCTGTATATACCTTGTGGAACAGCCAACAGTTCCACAGGTTGAATGCAGTTCCTTATTTTTGTGTTCTGGCGCTGTATATTGTTATGATTTTGATATTTTGTTGATATTTATCCTTAACGGGGATATACGGGCGTGACAAGTTATTGATAAGAGTTATGTCATAAAGACTATATGAAAGAGGTTTATTTGACATTGACGTTGCACAATATTATTTCAATATAAATATGTTTGAATATGAACGGGAGGAGCTATACAAAGATACAGAAATATTAAATGATATTATTTCATAAAGATTTAACCAGCCACGTTCTGAGTAAAGCCTAATTGGAGAGTCCCCACCTTGTTCATGATTCCGGAGGCTGATTAAGATGGCGCAAGTCGACGGCCGGACACACCCATCTTCAGTGGTATTCTCGTTCCAATGGCTCAACAACAAAAGACGCCGCCCATGGACTACACTGTCCTATATCGGCTGCGTTGTCCCCCGTTTACTGGCCGGTGGAGGGGGTTTCTGTGGTTTGCGATTTCATAAGTAATTTCAGCGATCACGACCCGTGTCCTGGATAAATAAGTGAAGGTGTGATCAGGCAGGCCACTAGGCTAAGGGCCTGACCACAACTCTTAACAACATGTAGTTTCAATTGGCAATGCAAACTGTCAAAAGACGAGATTGACATATGAAAAAATCAAAAATCTTATTTTCATCTTCTCTTAATTCTTCAAACAGAATATGAAAGGCATAAAGCTCTCTATTTTTCAGTATAGCATAACATATAAATGCATAGCAAACGTATTTCTTAAGTATCCAACATTGCCTTATTCCTACAAGTAGTGACTGAAATAATATAATATAAACATGCATATGTATATTATACTCACCACAAGTATGGACCTGGAAGTACATTGCCTTACTAGAAGTGTCTAGGATAATATTTTGTCATCCAAAGGACTGCTATTTGTGAGTTATGTTATGATTTAATGAATTATTGCTAAGAACTTTAACGACACCGAGATGTGTGGCATGGGTTGCTTATGGTTAGGAGAATATGTGGAGAAAAATGATTATAAAAATTCTTTACGGCTGCTTGTTAGATGAAACTGAAATATATTAAAAACTGATTGTTTGCTTTATTTAATAAAGAAAACTGGAAAAAAAAGGAGTAGATCCAATGCGATAGACGACGTGTATTTCTACGGCGACGGCGAAAGTTCAACGTCGCTATTATCACGTTGCGATCCATAGCACGCACTCGACCACACGAATGAGGTACAGTTATTCCCGGCTGTTTTTCGCTCCCGGACGGTCAGCTATCGGCCGGGCGATAATCGGAATGTGTAAAGGGAGCCCAAGAAAGAGTAATTCTACATAACGGTTTCTGCCTATTTTTAATGTTCACATTTTGCCATATGTACATATTTTGTTTCTGTTGAGAAATTCCTAAATCTGTAAATTTTTACTACAGCGCAATATGTTATTCTGAAGGAATGTACGGGGAAATAACAGTTCAAAAAGTTGGCACAACCCACTTATTTAGCAATACCCTTTAATTGTTTATCTACGTTGGCTTCCGAAAACCTGTAGACCTCGATTAACGTGTTAAGTGATAGTTAATGTCCATCGATACATAAGTTGGACTGGTATTTTTTACCTTGTGGAAAGTTATTGTTACAATGTATTTCGAGATATTTATGTTTTCAGGGCTTTTACCATTATGACATCTGCGTTGGGGACGTGCGTTCTGCATTCTTTAGTTGTTTCCGGAAGCATTCCCAAGAACCACTGCGTACAACGGAAATGTTGGAAGCAACATGCTATTGCGCATGCGCGAATCAACTGGTTCTCGACATCTTAATATTCCAAAAACTTTATAAAATAAACATTTTCGCTCAACATTTTGTAACGTTATATTCTAATTGAAATATACAGTATAAAATTACCTAGAACAACTATGTTAATCATCAGTTCTGCTCAAACTTCCCAAAGTATCATATAGATTTGAGTAGAGAACCCTCCGCATCTCCAAATTTCTGCTTAATTTTTTGCAGTAAAAGCTATATACCCATTATTTTACGAATCCACACGAAACAGTGGACGATTGTAAAGCACTCATAAACTCCCATCAAAATTGATTAGAATCGCACTATGCAGCAAAAAATACAGATAAATAGATATTCTATGATAAATCAAAATACGCGAAAAGAAAATCCTTTGTGTTTTATCACAACACTTACTAGTTAAATATTTCATTAAAAAAACACTTCGAGATTGACAATAATAGACGTATATATTTGTGATCGTACCAATTCAAACATACGAATACCAGTTGGTAGCACTGAACTCAACCTTTACGCATTTAATTTATAAGTATGGTAAATATTTTACTTGTAATTACAGTTACAGATTTTAGTTCTCTATTCGAAATGTACCGACGTGTCAGCAATTGGGTGTTACTATGAAACGCATTGCGTTAGTAGTTTTCCGTTTCGTATTTGCTGCGAAACAGAACCATGCCACATTTTTTTTTTCCAGAAGAACAGACTAAAATGTCGTTTATTCAGCCAAGGCTTAATTAGTTCGTTGCGTTGTCGGCAGTTGCTTGAACCAACTTTCAGTGTAGTTAGTTTTCAACTACGTTGCTATTGTAATCTTAGTCGACCGCGACATCAAAGTTGTGGGGCTGTAATTTAGCGAGCGTTGCCCTGAAACTGGCTCTCTGAAGTGCGACAATCTTTACCTCTTAATTACACGGTTCTCTTGCTACAGTTCCGACGTTAATTAACTTCTGTGCGACTCAGCTGCAGACAACAGCAGAGCCGCCCGCGCTACGCAATCATCAAAATTCGCTGCAACGGAATTATGCATTTCGCGTGGCACAGCTTTACTTTTCGATTTCAAGGCAATTCCGGCAGGTCATACGTAACCTATGTTCAGTAAATATATATGACGAGTATAAAGTCCTAATTCTTTGCTCCGCAACAAGGAGAATTTATCATGAAAACATCCGAGAAAAAAAAACTCGTTCAATAATGATAACTCAAAAATTTCCCAGAAACTGCGAACGCCTCGAGCGAACAAACGAAACACGTACATGATTAATGTACAGACGGCACTGTAGTTTGAATTGAAGTGACAATATTTTGTATCGTTAGTTAGGAATATCGCGTATTACGGAATTCGCCTAAGAAGAATCCCCATCGGAGTTGTATGCACTGCTTTTATTCATGACTGTGCTGCAAGTATAATTCTTGTTGAGACAACCACGTCTAATACTTAATAAAACGAAATAGTGCATTAGATCAAACAAACTTTCTCACTTTTGACAGAATGCTCCTATAACTTCCCATACATACATTCATTGCTCATATTTAAGAATAGGGATTCAGTTCAAATCCATCAGAGAATTGTCTACCCTACCACTGTTTGAATTTGTTTGTAAAATTACCACATATGTTTATGTGTGTCATAAGAAAGCAGGCGTGACAAATCACCAACTATCATTTATCCAAGTTTATCCATAATGTCTCTCCTGCTCTTGCTTATAAAACACACCCCTCCGGTCTCCACATCTCCTCCTGGAGGAGGGGAGGCGAGGGGGATCGACAGAGGAAGGTTCAAAGGTGTGCACAAACTTGGTTCCAGCACTCTACCTCTTAAGGGGAGGGGAGGGGGTAGTTAAGGAATATATTTGGAAAATAATTGAGAAATTTTACCAAAATAGTCCCAGAGATTAATTTTTATTTTCACAGAATGCAAGGTGCAGATCCTCAGAGCCCCCGGTTTTTTTATTTTGTTTATATGTGAGTTAAGCACAAGAATACTGAAACGCTAAGGGCGATATAAGCCGGCAAGTTTAAAGATATATCGTATCTTTGCACAGGAGAATAAACTGGGAATATTTTAGATTATCAGCGTGTAGTCAAACTATCAAATATTACATAGACTTACTTGATTTCGTTTTCTGCACATGTCCGCAAAATGGCTTCTTATTTACCAACAGTACTGTTGAAATCGTGTCATTAAACAGTGTCGTGTCATTTGCTTACAATTATTTTTCCAGCAGATCCACGCATTTATATATACACTCACACACATACACACACACACATATATATATATATATACATGATGTAAATAAATATATGTTACAAAGCTCGGTGGTAGGTAGATGGATACCATGTGATCATATTGTGTTCATAAACGCATGTCCAGAAACAAGTTGGTTACGCGCTAGGGCCTCCGAAAGGGGAAAAAGGACGGCTGTAGGCAAACAACCCGTAGACTGCGCGATGAACAATACAGACGTCGCGTTCAGTAGTTGAGAGTCGTGTACGAATGGTTACTGCATAAACCTTTACATGATATACACATAGGTTCTCCAGCATAGCTACAGCTTACGGAAGTGTTCCATTCCCTTTAGTAGTTACATACTGTACAGTTCATTTGCGTGGCTATCGTCAAATGGGACGGAAAAAATAGTGGACTTGTACACAAGTGTTGAATACACCACGATGCTTCTCATCTACGGGAAAGTCCAAAGGAATACAGGAGATGGTTGCCGGTTCTATCAACAACGTTACTCCCAACAGGCGTCGCCCAGCTCACGCCATGTTTCTAAGATCGGAGAGGCGTTAACGTGAAACAAGCAGCTTACACCCTAACAAACAATACCCCTGTGGACGTCCACGGACATGCCATTCGTCGTAGTTTGAAGAAGCGGTACCCCTTGTGTTTTGAAGATCAGCCTTCTACGAACACTGGAGCTGTAGCAACACCATCGGTGTAAACCACATGGCAAGTTCACCTCCAGAAGGCACAGGCGACGACTCAGGATGAATTTCCACTTCATGTCACCTTTCGTCGATGGTTAGTACCTCACTACCTGCGATTTATCTTGTTTTCCGATGCGTGTACCTTTACTAGGGACGTCACGTTAAGCTCCAGAAACAGCCATGCACGGATGGAAGAAAATCCTCACGGGCTGCGTATTCGAAGCCACCGACATCGCTTCGCTGTGAACGTGTGGGCAGGCATTATCGATGACCATCTAAAAAGGCCCGTACCTCTTACCCATACAACTTACTGGCGGCAATTACCTAGTCTTTCTCTCCAAACAAATCTTACCCTAGTTGCTGGAAGAGTTTCCTTTGGAAATCCGCCAGACGATGTGGTTCCAGCATGATGGCACTCCGGTACACTTCCGTAATGAGGTACGTGCCCACTTGAGCAACTCCTTTGGCAACAGATGGGTTGGACGTGGAGGCCCAGTAGCCTGGCCCCATCGCTCACCTGACCTCACACGATTATATTTCTTCATCTGGGGGTACATGAAAGGCCTGGTGCGTACGAGATCCTCGTGAAGATACGACAAGATCTTGTGGCGCATATTCAAGTAGCAGCTGGAATCATCCGGGATACGCCAGGAATCTTTCCAAGAGTTCGACTTGACATAACCAAGCGGTGCAGCAAATGCATCGAAGTTGGCGGCAGCCAGTTTGAGCGCCTTCAGCATTAGTTTTCCTTGCAGTATTAATAGTGTTAAATGTTTGTTTACTTATTTACGTGTTCTTCTTTACTTCTTTCCTATCTTTTGTGATCCGTACTTCCTAGGTCCTCCTCCACATTTCAGAGATCCTAGCACGTAAACAAAGCGTTTCTGGACATGGGTTTATGAACAAAATATAATTACATGGTACCCACCTACCTAACACGTAGCTGTTAATATATATATGGAGAAAGTATATTTTATCAAAATATTTNAATTACATGGTACCCACCTACCTAACACGTAGCTGTTAATATATATATGGAGAAAGTATATTTTATCAAAATATTTTAACTAACCAAGTGTTAGAAACCATATGGTTTAAACAGCACTATTTGCAAAGTTGTCTTGAAATGGTGTGTGACAAAAGAATTTGTTACTTCAGTGTTCAGGATAACGAGATAGTTATTGCGCAGTTGGTAAGCTAATATTTTAAATAATTAATACATTTCAGCCACGAAACGTATCATNTAACGAGATAGTTATTGCGCAGTTGGTAAGCTAATATTTTAAATAATTAATACATTTCAGCCACGAAACGTATCATATTTTTCTAACTTAAATCGATGAACATGTAATTTATTATTTTTAAGTGTTGCAAACTTTATTACTAATATATTATTACACACAGTTGTACCATTGTGCTTCTCTACGCTGTGTGGGAAGCTCTACATGACGCAGATACTTGTCCCGATGTGCGCCTGGGTTAAGACGGAGCAACGGCGAAGAGCAAGGGCGGAGTGAAAGGAAAGTTTTCCCGACAAGACCGACCACTCGGCCATCGTAGTTCCGAAACGAATAATGAGGGCGGCACGTTACTACTTTGCTCAACTTAGCTTACGTGCTTGCGAACTTCGTGGCCGATTTCGCAGCTGTGCTTTCTGACCGTAGAGTACGCATGACAGCTGCGCAGTAAACGTCACACAACTGTCAAAGCCACGTGAATTCAACAAAGACTACCACACTCTTTATTTGAATACGCCCTTTGGTATGCTATCACACTAATTTTGAATAAATTGTAATGCTACTGCGACGCAAATAAGATATGCAATAATTTATTTATTTAATTTTTGTTTTTCGTAAATTACGGATTTGTTGCTTAACAAAATGTAAACAAACTGCACAGCGTTGTCTGGACACGTGATCGTGACAGTTGCTCGTGAGCCAGTGTTGGATACAAGTACAGTAGACGGAAATCGTCTACCTCTACTATAGTCTGTGATTTGGACCACGAAGTCCGGGTTCGGGTCTCGGGTAAATCATGGATGGTGGTGCCGTTTCAAAGGTAAAGTTACAAGGTGGAAGTGGACTGGCTTTCGATGGAGCACTGAGGCCAACTTTACAACATGCAGTACTCGTTAAGAAGCAGTACCTACATTATAAATNGTACTCGTTAAGAAGCAGTACCTACATTATAAATATTGTCAAAGTAGTACGGTTGATGTTGCATTTGAAAGAAGAATGGATATATTCTGTAACACTGTAAAATATTTTGCTAGAATATCTTTTTTAAAAGTTAAAAATAGTCTGTTATTGCGAGTCCATTTTTAATCATAGTTTAGCGTACTCTCATTCTGGATGCTTCTGAAAACACATTTTAAAAGAAAATATTCGCCAAGTAGAGCATTCATAACAATTACTAGTGATGTATATAAAAAAAATTGGTACTAATGCTAAAAAATATTTTTGATAACTAATTTTAGACATTTTCATTTTAAATATAAAAATTATAACTTTTGTGGCTGAAATGGGTTTGCATAAAACCAACGATTACTTGAATATTAGTAAAAGTTATTAGAATTTTATTACATATGACTTGAACAATTATTATGATGGTCTTGCTTCGAATTACTGTAAACATAATTAAAATAACATCATCCCCACTTTTCGTACCAGGCGTATTAGTAAAAAAATATGAACTTTAATTACTTATGATGAATTACTTTTCATTTTATCACATACGACTTAGTAACAGCCTTGTTATTTAGCTTAGAGTTTAATTGATGAGGGAGTCTTAAAAAATGTACTTAAATAATTTTACACCATTAAAATGTTACTGCATAAACCTGTTGCCACGGTTACGCCTTGGTAAGCTTAGCCAGAGATATTTAATATGAATTATTTTTTGGTCTATAATTTACACAATGAACGTAAAGAAGTGTGTGTAACATTTTATTTAAATAAAAATTGTGGAAATTTTTATTTATGCAATACCGTAATTCTATTGCGCTGCCTTTACATTCAGGTACAAAAAAGAGTTCGTAAAGTTGGCATTGACCTGTCAACTAAAAAGAGAGCTTATGTACGTCGTGAAAAACAATTGTATTGATGAATGGAAAGGGTGGTGTCGAACATGAGGAGCAAGGAAACTCCTTGTCCAGCCAACACCGAGGTTGGGATGACGGCTTCTCGAACGACTTTCTGAAGGGCAGGAAAACTCGTAAAACTGCACAATATAATCTGACCCACATTGCTGCTGAGGTTCCGAAGAGGCTTTTCCCTGTTATAACCCGTGTCGTTCAGNTGCACAATATAATCTGACCCACATTGCTGCTGAGGTTCCGAAGAGGCTTTTCCCTGTTATAACCCGTGTCGTTCAGACAAAAGCCCGCAATAAGCAGCACATCACTATTTTTATCGCCACAATAACATCCCACGTGGCACTTCGAACCGCCTTGGGAATTCGCGTAAACGCGGAAATTCTTAAAGCGGAGAGACCTGCGAAATACTGGCAAGACTTGGAAGGACTTGGCAAGAGAAATCAACAGNTGCACAATATAATCTGACCCACATTGCTGCTGAGGTTCCGAAGAGGCTTTTCCCTGTTATAACCCGTGTCGTTCAGGCAAAAGCCCGCAATAAGCAGCACATCACTATTTTTATCGCCACAATAACATCCCACGTGGCACTTCGAACCGCCTTGGGAATTCGCGTGAATGCGGAAATTCTTAAAGCGGAGAGACCTGCGAAATACTGGCAAGACTTGGAAGGACTTGGCAAGAGAAATCAACAGNTGCGGAAATTCTTAAAGCGGAGAGACCTGCGAAATACTGGCAAGACTTGGAAGGACTTGGCAAGAGAAATCAACAGCTGCGAGAGCGAAGAGTGAGCGAGTGAAGATAATGTGGGCGACTTTCAACGCCGAGCTATGTCCTTGAGAGCCGACGAGGGCGAAGCGAAGTGAGCATGGAGCGGCGACGGAATGCCAGGGAGGGGGTGGGGACGGGAGATACCCGAGAAAACCCCGCCGGCCAGCGGCGCCGTCCGTCACGATTCCCACGTGCGAAAAATTCTGGGGCGAACCTGGTTCGCTTTGGTGGGAGGCGACCGCTCAAGTTCTTCTGATGTACGTTGTACGTATACAAAATTTGATAAATTAATTTGAATGAGTATTGATATGTGCCACTTGAAATTCAAACCAATTGTCGAAAATCAGTAATTTTTCATCAAACAATTCCCACAATATATTGCATGTTAACAGCACGTTTTACGGCCGTTTTAATTTTTTTTAAATAGTCTCTTATATCCACACAGCAAGATTGAGTCAAATCAGTTTTGTCCTACCACAGATATACCATATCAAAAAAATGCAGATTTAAAAATAAAGTTTGGACGATACTGCATCCATAAATATTATTTTTATTATATGTTGGCATCATCGCCCAGGACATATTCAAACGATTACTTTCAAGTCTCGTGGAAAATTAATTTTGCTCAGACATTCTTTTGACTCACACGATACTGTGGTCTACGTCTTTGAGTACCTGAACAAAATCACATGCATACATGTGTAGAGGAATATANTGACTCACACGATACTGTGGTCTACGTCTTTGAGTACCTGAACAAAATCACATGCATACATGTGTAGAGGAATATAGACTGATTATTTGAGCTGTATCGGTATTTATTTGTGTAAAGACTATCCCTTATATTTGTGGTCACGCAAATCATTTTCCTTTTAATTAACATCGGAGCGTTGTGCACCTTCGTAGCCAAGGATCTACGTAAAACTTCATCGCACGCCTAAGGGAAACTTCTCACCCTGAACTATAACAGCCTTCCCGGCAAATAAGGGGCGTGTCTTAGTTATTGTGAAGCAGTGCCGTGTCTGATGGTGTTCATCAGAGCCCCCTCGTACAAACCTCAGTACGAAATTACATCTAGTGTGCTTACTTCCATACAGTATTTGAAATACATGGACTGCCTACTAAAAATCGCTCCATAGTTATAAGTGTTCTGTGCAACCAAATATTTTTTTATTATTGAACTAGCTCTTAAAAAGTATAATGAATTGGCGATTCATCTGTTATTTTATTTTCATTAGTGACGCTTAAAATCTGTTGTTTATGTTGAACGTAAGACGTGGACTACGAGAGCTTGTAAGTTATTAAATACCTAATTTCTGTTGCTATTTCTCCAGAAGGCAGTTTCTCAAATAATCTGAATTCCTACAAAATTTTTTGGTTCCAGCTTTATTATGGTTTTGTTTTCCGCGAGCAAGTCGTGCATTTCAAAAAACTTTCATTATCGAGCTCATTCATAGATAACTACAATAATCTAATACTCGTAGTATTTACAGTGTCTTCCTGAGCTCTAAAAGTATTCAACAGCCACATAATGCACGATCTCACGTCATATTTATTTTAGGCTTGTCCGTCCTCCCCTCAAGTTGTTCTGCAAGGCTGCTGTCTTCATTAATGATCCTAGGGGTTTTTTTCTTTGTCTTATTGCATAGTTAGGTAAAGCCCAATCATATCGAGCAAAGGCAGTGATACTAAATTTCTTCCTGTTTGGCATCATTTGATTAAAATTATTAACTTAGTGATGAATAACTGAACGCATTAAAAAATGACACAATCTATAGTCCAGTTGCAAGTGTTATATATGGCGTAATAGTAATATAAATGTGCTGCTAATAAGTTGAGAATGTTACTATTAGTGCGTTGTTAATAGTCATACATGGCAGTGTCAACATTCATGTATGTTATGTTGTAGAACGATGCTCAGAGGGCTGGAAGAAGAGACGAATGAGATTACACAAAAATGTTTCAATGAAATGTGAACCAAACTGGGTTCATAGTCAACCGACCTCCCGTGTTGCAGTCGGCTGTTGCGCCGCCGGTCTGCGTTGCAGGTAGTTCTGGGTTCGAATCCTAGGTAAGCCATGGGTGTTAGTTCAAGTTAGCTCATCAGTTAGTTTGTAAGCCGTCTAGGCAAAACACCGGGGGACGTTNTGCAAGTAGAAAACATGCTGATTTTTGAGGGAGCAATCATTCGTATGAATGCTAATGTTATTCACAGGAAAATTAAAATACAATTAGATAAATTCCATGAAAGTGAGAATATGAAAATGTTTTCACTTTGAGGCGTGAATCATTAAGTTGTTTTCCAATTTAAATTGCGAGAATAATTTTTTTATAATTATAATTGTATGCCAAAGTTATCATTTAATTATTTCCCTATGTTCAAAATAGTTCTATACTGCGACTTAGATGTCGCATTTGAAGTTGCTTCTAATTTCATGTATAAATATTTTGTAAATATTCACAACCCTAATTTTACATGAACTGGAAGTATAAGACGTATAGTCATTTATTCCAAATATTGTTAAAATTAGATACAGGTTTCATTAGAAAAAAAGTCTTCTAATTTCTTTCACTTAATGTTTGCAATCCTCTACATTCGGTTTCGTGTGCGCTATTCGGCAGTTTCTGAAATCGACTGGGGCAGTGCTAGCCCAAATTAGAAGTCACGTAGAATGGTGCTGTGCATCAGAGGCATTTGTACAATGGATTTGACACGGGATAGTTTTAGCGTGATGACGATGGCAGGTCTTCGATATTCTGGCCTACACGTAACCTTTCCAGGCGAATGAAAGAAGACGCAGGTCACGTCAATAAAGCAACCACTGTGTTCGCGGTATTGATTGAAATCGTGGGGCGTTGACTACAATTAGATGTTGATCGTACTTTCATCAGTAACTACACTTATTCCACAAGGACGTTATTTTCAAAAAACCATGTTTGTTTCACTAATAAGGCATTTATTGCGAATTCTTGTTTCTCATAAATTTTGTCCAAATAGCTTACTTGCTTATTCATAGTGCTAAGATAACTGTATACGTTGAGCAAATAGGTGAAATATATGCCCCTGATTTTTGGAGAATGAAGTGCAACCAACATCATGAGAGGCTAACCCAGTCTTGCTAAGAGCTGAGCTGAAGACTCCAGAAATCACCCAGCAAACAATACAGTATAATTATTTTTACATAATGAACTGATTATTTTTTTGAATGATTTTGCTGTCCTCTGTAAAGTAATTAGTAAGAACACCAGGAGCGCTATTCTCAAACTTGAGCTTGTTTAAAGACAGTCAACGTGATCGTCCTCATCATGAAGATGGCCGTAACAATAGTTACTCATGAGCGTCATTATGAGGTACTCTGTGAGCCATATCTTTATTGACATATCTGTGCATAGATGTACGTTTGGCAACACAGCAAGCTGTGTTCTGAAATCAAAGATCTGCGTGTTGAATTATATTATTTTCCGTTACTATAGAACGCACTGTCTCAAAGTTAGTTATAAGGTGAATTTTTAACTATACGGTAAATTATTTTCTTTATACATTTGCAAATGAAACTTCTAAAATAAATTTACTTTTTCTATGGATACAAGATTTCAGGTGTTACTAGTTCAGTTTGATTATCACTAGATAGCAGCACTGAACCGTGGCCGAACACATCACTTCGTAGTTACGTCAAAGCGAGAGTATCACTAGCAAATTATAAAATATACGCCTTCAATATATTCCAGACACCATTCATTTATGCGTAAATATAACAGAATATAATATTTCTCATGTTTAGGACATGTTAATAAGTTTTCATTTTTGCGAGACGTATTTCTAGAATAAACCCAAATATGTCGGCCATTTTCGTTCCACTTTCGTTCATAAATACACCTTGTTAGAATGTATTTTTTTAAGACAGTTAGAAGGTATTCGAAATTCCATAATGGAGACATATTAAGTTACATAATACCATTTCGCCTCGTAAAGATAGGTAAGCGGCAAATGTCTTTATATAAAGACAGTTACAAGGTATTCCAAAGACCATCATGGATACATCTTAAGTAACAGAATACCATTTCCCCTCGTAAAGATAGTTAAGCGGTAAATGTCTTTATATAAAGACAGTAAAAAGTTAGAGAATAGTGCCCCAGATTACAGCGCGAAAGGTCGATGGTTCGAGTGCCCAGTAAGAAACATTTGTGTCAATTTTGTGCGAGTTAAGGTTAAATTAAAAGTGTAAACCCCCTGCCGACCATCCTAACGGCACAAAGCGGCGTATTTATTAAGCGACAACTAAAATCATAACAGTGCATTTAAATTTCAAAAAGGATTTTGGTGGCCCACTAGAGACCAGTACTTTAATGGGCGGAAGACTTGAAATGTACATATTGAGAAAATTCTCAGGAATTCGCAAGAGAAGAAAATTTCCTAAAATTTTAGATACTCCAAATACACGTAGCTGGAAAAGTTAACAATGTCACATCGCTATGACATCGTTCTGGGCGAAGCAACATGAAAATGGGGATAACGGCAAAGGACGAGAGTTTGGCTGCCTTCAAAACCAATCAAAGAAAACCACTTGTATTGCGAATGTCTTGATTCTCCATCGCCAGATTCTGTACCGTTTTAATAATGAACTAGGAATCTATTGAGTTACGTATAAGCACTGAATGAAATGTTGATTCATAAACCAAAAGTGTACGGAGACTACGGATTCTAGATCGAAGCTGTATCATCTACTTGGATACACAAACCAAAACCAGCTTACGAAAGAAATGATTTTACACGATTCTACGAAAATGTAGAAATAACTGGAGTTGGGGAGCTAACAGAATTTAAATTTTTATAGGAGAAAGAAGCTGTGGTTATAGAGGTTTCTGAAGGATTGCCAGCAGGAAATATCTGATTTAAAGAAATTAATGAAACGGGTAGGTTGAATTTGGGTCTGTGTTTATCGTGTTCTCAGCCGAGGATTGAAGACACATTTCAAATAAACGATAAAAACGTTTACATCAACAATACTATACAACTGCTCGTAACTTTCTTGGCAGTTACACATAAGACAGAATATTAAGTAACGAAATAGCTCCAGCATGAAAATAATTCGACGGTTTTTTAACAATTTACAAACGGTCATTATTTCCCCTTCACCTTTTAGCCTACTTTCCGAAGGAAAGAAAGGATTATGATATAACTTTCCTGTGTGTGTGTGTGTGTGCGCGCGCGTGTGCGTACGTGTGCGTGAGCATGTGTGTCTAAGAATGTGCCTCCCCTTCCTTTCAATTTTTTAACGCGTCAACCAAATTTCACTAAACTCGGTGCACATATAGTACTAAGAACGAACACCTGCCTTGTATAGTTTTCCACCACTCGGGCACTTACTTTCAAAATGGTGACCATTTAAAAATTTTGTGGGATGTCATATTTCGGAAACAATTCAACCGATTCTGACCTAATTTTGTATGCTGACAGCACATGTTGTTAGCATTAAATTTAAGTATGAATATTGTTGTTAATGTGCCATTTTGGAAGATAGCGCCACATGAAAAATAAAGCTTTTATATTATATCTCCAAAACTTCTCAACCAATTGTCTTCAAATTTGGCAAGTAATACTATTATAGGTTAAGTTAATATAAGTGAATGAAATTATTAGGCACTTATTTTTAAAATGGTGGGTGTAAAAACATTTTTATGTTGACAGTATAGATAAGAAGCATCGCATGTATGTAGAGCCTTTATTTTGGCAATTTTGTACGATAGCATCAAATAAGAAAATAAGGTTTTTCATGCCATATCTCAGAGACCGGACAACTTATTTCAACCAAATTATTCACACAAGTGGTGGGCCATGTAATCTTACATGCTTTAAGTGACTCAGTCTCTTATTTTAAAATGATGGTCATGTAAATAGTTTGGGTTAGAAACCCTATCATTCGAAACATCAGACTGATTAAACCCGAAGTTGATGCTCCGAATCCGACTTTCGCATTGTAGTGAATCGGACGCTAGCATATTGTACGAGATTATCTGGGTTCAAGTCCCGGGTGAGGCACGTGTGTATTTGTAATTGCCTCACTGATATTTTCACATTTAAAATTCCTGATTTTACAACAAAAGAAAAATAAACAGATATCCATCGCCTTGGATTATTTTTTTCAAAGTGCGGATTCATTTCTAAGGAATGTCGCCAGAAGGCGATGGCTCATCCGTCCGTCAGTCTAAAGTTACAGTGTGGTAAATATTTGACGGATGGATGGATATAAAAAAAAAGTTGCCTTGCGATTGGTTGAAGATCACGTGACCGCCGGGGCGGGCGGGGGACTGGCGGATGCGAC
>NQII01010144.1:0-16121 GCA_002778355.1 Clitarchus hookeri | reverse complement strand
ATTAATTTTACTTACATTGTGCCGTGAAAAATTTGTCAGTGGCAAAAATTGTATAATAAAATTTTGAAAGTGTTTTTAAGTATTTTTTTTATTTTAATATAAATATAATTTTATTAAGTTATATTTCTTTTGACGCGTTGAGGATAATTTAATTATGTTCTTGAATCGAACCTATATATTAATTGTATTTAATGTCTTCGGTCATTTTAACGTTTTTCCTACTTACATAAATTATTTGCATAAGTAATAAAATTTTATTTTAGTTGCGCCAATGAAGTATAACTTCTGACACGCGTACATAAGTACACGCATCCAGTTTTTTTTAAAATAGCAACTCATCGATATATTCAATCAAATGCATACTATTATGCAGGAGTTTATACGCGACCAGAACACAACTTCTGTTTCTCCTGCACCTCGTTTCGCGTAGACATGTCTTCATATGTACACTTTGGTTGGACGGGTACATCTACGTCACGCCAGCTTTCTTTGATCTCGTCTACGACGTCCGTACCTCAGGCGACAAACTAACGTGCACGTTTTATTCCTTGTTTGAAGTTCACCTACCAAAAAAATAAATATAATTTTATGTCATCAATTTATAATAACGTTTTTCTTTAATTGAAGCCACGCTCCTGGGAATTACATATATCGACGTAGAATATTCTACTGAATTGTTTCATTTTTTTTCATTGACGTGTAAAGGAAGTACTATTAGTTTTAAAAATAGTAGGTTCACCCTCATATAATAGGTTCCCGGTATTAATTCTCCATTTTTAACGAAGCGAAATCATATCATGTAGAAGTGAATCAGAAGACCTCCGAAAGTATATACTTATTTCCCATTCATTGCTACGTAGTACCCATATGAACAATTTCTTTTTACCGGACGGAACTGTAATTAACGATGGTTTTCGCAAACAAATTGGTGTCTGAGAGTATAGCTTTATATTTTGATTTATGCCGAAGAGTTTTCGGTGAGTTTAAAACTTTCCAGTGTTTCTAAACATTTCAGCGATATTTATTTCGTTCTTCGTGTGAAAAGACTGTTCAAGCTCGTATGATGAAAAAAGGCAAAGAAAGGGAATGAGGCGCAAATTTTTTTTTGGTGCAGTATTAGTTTTCATGTTAGATAAGAGTGCACAAAAAGGTTATATTCTTCTTTCAGCTTGGTATAATTCTGGTTGTCATTGGTCACTATTTTAAATCTCTCTACATAAATTAGCGAGACGTGGAATATTTTTAACGGGTTAATTTCAAGCTGCTGCTAGAATAAATAAATTATTTTTAAAACAAGTGGGAATATTGACGTAGTGACATTTCACATAACTTTCCTCGCCCGCCGCTGTGGCAAGAGGAGTCGATGGTCGAGTCAGCTACGGAGAGGTTGTGTTCAAGCACAATTCGCCTGCAATTTGCTGGACGCCACCCGCCGAACACCTCTTTGCAATATTGCCTAACTTCGCAGGCTGAGAGACTGCCCGACCAGGCNTGCCTAACTTCGCAGGCTGAGAGACTGCCCGACCAGGCAAGCGCCGCTAATGGACCGTTGTGAAGTTACGGGGAGGTCGCCGACCAGGCCGGACACAGAGTCTCCTATACTCGGCGCCCCACTGGAATTTACTCGACCCGGCAGCGACGAGAGAGACTACAGTTTTAGCTGCGGCGATGGCCGCTCCGGGTTCCCGCGCTAATTGAGGAAGCATCCACGGAAACCACGCATTTGCATTTAGCGCTATGTATGTTAATCGCCCGCGTGTGGCTCCAGAAACCGTTTTTGGGAAACTGCGAATTCCTGCAGCTGGTTCGTGTTAACTGAGCGTTTCTGAAAAGCATCTGAGTTTTAAAGCATAAACTAAGTACTGGCGACAAATTAATAAAAGTAGTAGCATTTTATAATGCCCCATTGGATGTTTAAAAATGAAATTAGAGATTAACTAAGAACATAAATAAACTACAAAAATGTGACACTTATGTCTGTAAGAATTTCACATATTAACTTGAACGATGCATGGATACTAGAAAATGAAGATTTCATGTTATTAGTTTTAACGTGTTGCCGCGAAAGAATGAACAATGGTGTAGAAAGAGAAATCAAAGACAGATTTGAAAAATTATTATTATTAAATGTGTTATCAGTTGCAGTCCGAAAATTGGCTTTGCAAAGCATTCCGAAATTACAAGTTTTATTTATAGCATGTACAAGCACACACATGTGTTTCATATACTAATAAATCAATGCGATCATACATTTCTGAAATACTAAAATTTGCATGATTCGTGTGCCAGACTGAACCACAGTGCCGAGAGATAACTGTCAGGAACTCAACTGAGGGAATTGTTTAGTTCAAGACATGCTTGTATGTCATCTGATACTTTGATAATCTTTAAAAAAAAAAAACTGTACCCTTCACGTGAAACACGTGAACTTGCCAGTACCTGCATGCGTATTCGTAGCTTCTTTCCAAGCGTTACAGAACTTCAATACGGTAAAGTGAGGTGTGATAATGGCTGTACAATAAGTTCGGATTGTTTACAAAAATGTGATATAAAATTTTCTATTTTTATTTAACTCTACTATACCCACTGATTCACATTTAACACACGAGATATTACAAATGTGATACAATACTGCTTTGTACTTACACCGATAACGAGATAACGAACAACGTCAAAAGGAATGTACTACTCACCTGCCGTTAGAATTCGAATCAATGAGGAAAAATATTAAAATTAACAAGAGACAATCAACACCACGACTAAATAAACTATTGTAACGAATATTTTATGCCTTAAATGTGCATTTATTCGAATAATGGAAATATATTTCCTGCGAATTTAATACTCGCTTTATTTCTGGCAATAGGGGACGGATGGTATACTTTTTTTTGGGAAACTCGTAGAAACGTATCCCATACATGAAATATTTGGATTTGTGGACCAGAACATACGCCAGTAAATATATGTACTTTCAAGGCAAAATATACCTAATGACTAAATTGTAAAAACTTGATTTATAGCTTCAAGATCCCAAAAAACGGTACGTGAAGTCGGTGCATACAAGAGTAAAAAAAAATACCACTAAAATAAATTGACTGTGTTCAAGGACAATATAGTTGATTTGCCTAAATTATGTGCAGACAGCTAATACATTCTTACTTTTTAAGGGGCCGCGGTGGTGTAGTGGCAACACTGCCCGCCTCCCACCAAGGCGAACCTGGTTCGATTCCCACCTCCGGATTTCTGCACGTGGGAATCGTGACGGACGATGCCGCTGGTCGGCGGGTTTTCTCACGGATCTCCAATTTCCCCCGCCCTTGCATTCTGGCACTGCTCCATACTTACCTCGCTTATCCTCATCGGATCTCAAGACCTAAACGTTAAGAACCGCCCAAATCTCTATACTAACTCACTCTCTTACTTTCTGTTTACATAATTTACATAAAACACATTTTATAAAGATTTGTGTTTTATTACGACCAGAGTGCAACTGTACTTTCTGAGTTATCGGTAGGCGTAATAATAGCAAATCTAATTACATACGTTGAGCGTGTCTTTTTAGCCTTCGCAAAAATTAAATAACTAATTTCATATTGGTTTACTGTTCGTGGGCGCGCCTTAAATACAATATAATATACAATACGAAATTCGTTCGCGAGTTCGTTAGGTGGAACGGATACTTCAAGCACGTATACTTTAGCGTCACTTTCACATTTCTGTCGCAGATGCTTCGACAGGCCGTGTACGACTATGAGCAAGGAATGATCTCGAAAAAATTGTCGTCACATGCGCATCGCAACTCAGAGAGGAAAGTAGTCTCCTCCCACAGCAGGCGGGCAATTAACAGAAACCCGAGGCTTGACAGTGTAAAAGAATGAGAAGCCCAGGTTTGCGCAATATGCATTCGCAAAATTCAAGGATCTCTAAACGTAACGTTAACTGAATTCAGTGGATATGAGGGCTTCCGTATATATTTCTGAATGGCTCGGTTATATTTAGCGAACTTTTAAAACTATGTACTGAAGTGGTTTTTGAACTTTCGCTATCTTCAGCGATACAGTTCCTGTGATTTTATTTAAATTATTTTGTAAGCATGTCTTTCTCAACGAGTAACGTTTACAGTTGGTTAATGTTCAAGTGAAATATGGCGGAATCAAAATCTATCTAACATTTTTGAATAAATTCAATTTAGAGCACTTTATTGCAATTCAGAAAGTTACTTATGGAAATAAGTCGTACGCGTTAACGTCTTATCGAAAGGAGTATATTTAAACTGATAGTCATGTAATCGACAATTTTAATTGTTGGAGTAAGAGCAATTTCTAGCTCCAAGCAAGTCAAAGTGGCACGACATATTTGTACTAGTCGTTAGGCCCATGACAATTTTAGTGTTTACATTTGACGGAATTGTACATGTTGAGCAGCGAGAAGAATCTAGGCATAATATTTATAGGTTGTTCATGATTAATTGAACAGGCGTAAATGCGTGAGGGCGCTACGGGCGACCGAGACATGCGCAGCAGCTCTCTCGTCGCCTCTACGCGCAAAACACAGAACTAGCGGTGCAGTCTTGCCGTCGATAACGCGCCTCTATGAGACAAGTCAGTGGAGACCCTACCATTTTATGATGTAATATAAAAAATTAAGGTTTAATGCACGTGCGCAATCCTTTTTTTTATGTTTTGTACCGGAATTCTCATACCTAAAAATTGACCGCGAAAACACCCGTTTGAGCCATTTCCACGATCACAAAAACACGCTGAAGAGAGAAACGGAGGAATTGAAAAACGCATACAGACGCGTAAGATTTGTTAAATGCAAATCGTAAACAGACCTCCCTGGATCACGTCGGGCGGTTTTTTAATAAAACGTTTTCTGCTGGAGCTCTGCGCGCCGATTGGTAGCCTACCCAGGCGGCCACCTTTACCAAACAAGTGAAGGAGTCACGGGGTGTAGAGGCCACAAGCAAGCAGTGTACGAGTCCTACTCAGTGACGGGTGATATCATCGGCGACTGTCCTCTGGGGACAGGCCCGCAGAACTGCAGAGGAGATAGAGTGGCGTCTTACTGTGGTAACTCAAGGGGTCGTCGCGACCTTGACTGCCACCCGTCCCCTCCTCCGTCCGGCAGCGAGCTCCCTCGTCCAAATGGAGGGGAGGGGTTGACGAACCCTCACCCCGGCGCAAGCGCGCTCCCGGAGATCGGCCTCCATTAACTCCTCGTCCGCAACAGGCGTCCGGATAGAATTAAAAACTTGCTCGAGGCGGCGGGCGGGGTGATCCAATCTAAAGTTGCCGCTTGGACTTACCAGGGATCTGTGGTGGAGGGGGGAGGGAAGGGGTGAGAGGACGAAGTCACGAGAAGTTCGCCATGTTCTCGGAGCGCACGTGACGTCAACTTCCAACAACCGCGAAGACTGCTACTGAACCCTTTCTTTCGGGATTTCGTTTGGTGGGGGAAGGAGGGGAATTAGAGATTACTTGCGATATTGCCGCTCCGTTATCGACATCGTGTAAAGCGGTAACAAGGTTAATTATTAACCTTAAAATAATACAAAGTTAATTTTTTTGAAGCCTCATTTCTTAACTATCATTTGAACACAAAAGTGTTTATTTTCAGATTTTAACATTCTTTTTAAGAGATNGTTAATTATTAACCTTAAAATAATACAAAGTTAATTTTTTTGAAGCCTCATTTCTTAACTATCATTTGAACACAAAATGTGTTTATTTTCAGATTTAAACATTCTTTTTAAGAGAGNTTTTTAAGAGATCGAAAGACAAAAATCGACTATTGAATCTGTAATCGAAGTAATCAAGTTACTGGAGGCCAATATAGAAAAAACCAGAGAGGGTTACGTTACGTTGCACATTTGCCAACTCTGTGTGTAAATATTATTCCTCGGCGATGCATTTTTAATTAACTTTTTCTGGCGTCTAAATATTGTACTCTTATTTGCTGCACAGTTTATTGTGCTTAAGGACTGCAAAACTAAGGCGAAATTATTGTTCTGAAAGTTAATAAAAACCGTGGTATAAGCCTGCCAATGTTTGTTTTTCTATTCTGGTTTCGAAAAATCTTGCAGACTTTGATTATTGTGTTTAGCGTTTACTTATGATTGTATAACACCATATTAAAGAAACTATAAAAATATATGCATAATAATAGGCATACGCCTCGGGTAGAGTTTCACCATCATAAGAAAGCGGTTTTAATATCGGCTAAGTATGTTTGACTATGCTGTCATAAAAAGTTAGTTCATCTATCATAGACTTGGTGTTTTTAATATGAAAAGTTTATTTCAGAAACAACATATGACGCTCTTTTGGCCGTCTATTATGTAAGTACATATATCATTTCTAACCAAAAATAATTGTCTTGTCATTTCAGAGTTTAAAAGATACTTAATGAAAACTAATGGTTATTGCAGATAAAACATAAGTTAGTGAGTTATATTGTTTCTTAACTTAACAGCCAATGCATGTAGTAAATAAATGTATTACTTATTTATACCTTGGCCACTAATGTGTAGTAGGTGATATTTTCAAAATTATAGAGGATATGTAATTTTGCCCAATGTTCAAGTTAGGTGTCGTTTTCATGAAAATTATTCAATTGATATCGACTATGAAAATCAAATATTGCTTATTGTCAATAATAATAAGAGGGAAACGAAGTGAGAAATAAGAAATTAATGTTATAACGAGCTAAGTATTAAAAAAAAATTACAGTAAAGGATGCTGCAGTACCCGAGGATGTAAGTGCCAATAAATAGAACATAATTCTATAAGGCGCCAGAGGGACGTATTGGAATTCGTGAGGGAAACAGTCCTTAATAAAAAATAAAATAACTAATTTTGATTTTACCTTATTGACACAGCTATTATTTACAGAATTGAACTAGCTATCTCCACTATTGCTCTCAATTTTCTCATTGGACGCAATATTCAATCTCCATCTCAACTCTAATTAAAGTGCTTTCCAATGTCTCTGTTAAGTTATAATCAATTAACTCACATTCATCATCAACACATGCTCAGTCTGTCTGTTGCCATCATTTGAAATATCTCACACCCACGCATCCAGTTCAATAGTCTGGCCTGCCAGTCGCACTCTTCACTGCATCATGCTCGCAGTCTGCGAATTTTACTCCCGCTTGCCACTTCTGTCGCCACTCGTTGCTCTTCTGGCTCGTCGTCTATCGCTTAAGGTAGTGCAATCGTTCAAACTCCCAACTCTCACAGACGCCCGTCTAGGAGGACCGTCGCACTTAAATAAACTCGGCAAGCCAAGATCTGGAACGTTCTCCACACCCCGAGTCACGCTGAAAGAAACTAGGGCATTAAACCAGAACATTCCTTCACATAACTGCAGAAAATCAATACTCTAAAGATCAGGAGCGCGCGAGATACGTAGGTTTATCTTTGGCGGCACGTGGAGGAATGCATGGAGGCACGCCTTTGTAACTTAAAGTACTTGTAGGATTATCGCTCGCCTGTCCTTCAAACATTCCTTCGCGAATCGCCGCCCGCTTGTTGTGCCCTACTCTGTAATTTTCTTTCTCTCACGCAGTCAAGTCAAGGGAAGCTATACAAAACCGCGAGCGCGTAACAATAACATGCATACCTATTCAGATCGTATGACGTGCAAGAGACAATTAAAACAAGGATATGTTTGCAAGATTGTGATTTTTATGTACAAAACAGCACGATATGTATTTAAATTTAAAGTAAATTAAAACAACCGTACGTTATAAAAGAGTCACACAGCTCTAACAAAAATCAACCTTACAGTGTATGCCTAGTACGATTCTTTTTTTTACTGCTCTTGGCTCGCTTTGCTGATGCGGTTCCTTAAGTTAATGACGCGACAGGTGTACACGCAAAACCTACGACAGTCTCTGTGAAGAAAAATCGTGTTGATGTTTTCGTGAAGTTCAGAAATTTTGAAACGATGTATGAGCACGACAGCTACAAAGAATTATTGCAAAGACCAATGAACAGCAAAGGCGTAGACAGAAATATGTAGAGGAATTCAGCAAAGCATGCCGACAAACAGATTTTGTTTAGGAAATATCAATAAAAAAACTTACGGATTTGTTGAAAAATAATTATAAATGCTTATATCATAGCTAATTAACGTGTTCGTATACAGCAAGATAGATCACCTGTCTTAGGGGACGTTCCCAAGAAATAGAGATGGGAAATTTAAATCTGAGAAGAGATATCGTTACGTAAAAGTACAAATGACATAATTCCCAACATAATATAGCCACTTTAGTGATTCGGAACAAAAGTACTCTAATTAACAGAAGCAGCTTCGTGTCATGCATTCATAGTTAAAAGGAAACGTTCCCTTTTCAGGTTAAATAGAAATACAAGATAAACTTCTGGAACACCTTGATTTCAAATTTGGTTACCCGCACATGGACTATTGTTGTACGTGAGTGGAGCTGGACTTGAAAATNGTGCAAGAACCCTGCTGGTGTGTCTCCAAGATGTGAGCGAGTGAACAGATTTGACAGTTATTTTGTTGTATCAACTTTCTTTTAAACTAAAGTTTTTTTAATAAGGTGACGTGTTTTTTTTTTTGTGTTTATGGAAATGTTTTTCCAGTTGGTTGTGGCACTTAATAATAATTAACATTAACAGCTCCTCAGTAATGCATTTAAAGCCAGTCCTTTCTGCCATGGGGGTCAGTCACAGTACATTGCACATTCATGTTCAGCCACTGATGTGGCTGAGTGTACAGTTTTTTTTTTTTTGTGTTAGATAAGTCAGTCTCCTCATCATCATTAGTAGAGTGGAAATATACCATTTTCCGTGAATTTTTTTTTTTTTTTACAGAAAAGCCCCTAAACTTAATAATTCCCCACGAACCTAATAAACAGAAAGTAGTTTCGTATCACCTGCGGACACCACGGCACCCAAGAACATCACACTGTAACAGGAAAATTGTAAACATAAAGAAATTCCATTATTTACATTAAGAAAAAGATTTCTCGATGAATTGGTACAGCTGACGATATTGATAGCCTTACGCGGAAGAAGACCTTGAAGTGAACGTTCTGAGTGCTCAGATCATGGTCAACAGAGATGATATTACAATAAATCATTATTACACTCAAATTTGGTTAAATGTACTAAAACTGCAAAACAAGCTAACCGTAAGTTCAAACCTTGTCTTATTGGCGGTTTATAAGAAATAACTAAGTCGTTCTAAGTTATTAAATACGTTGGTTACAGAGCAAGAGCTCTCATCCCCATATTCCCTCTAAGTTTTTAAAATACAGGGAAAAAATGTTTTATTCTCGTCGGAAATAAATGATAGGTTCTACGAAAAATTGGTAAATTTGGGAACTGGGATAAGATCGCGCAAGATGTTGAGGTAGCGGAGTTTTGAAACGTAACGAAACTTGTCTGATATACGTGCATCTCTGTTTGTAATTTTGTTAAAATTACAGAATTTTACGTTTTGGCGCTGGCGAAAATTCCAGAAGTTTTCTGTTTAACCGATCAGTTCAGAGGGCGGAAATATTTAGGATAACGTTCCCCTAGATCGTTAATTAGCGTGTAGAGTTTTGATAATGTCGCTTTTATTTTAAAAGCTTAATTTTATACTTTTCAGTGCAATCTATTATAGGCCTACGCATAGTGTTTAAATAAACTACCATCTCAGAAACAAAATCTTTGTGTCATAATTTCAGAGTGTGTCTAGCACGGTATTAAGACACGTAACTTCTACGCAAAACAAAACAGGGGCACGAAACGTAACAAATGGCCGTATTATATTTTCTACACTTTTTTATGTCGCCCTCGCACCCTCCTTTAATTCTCTTATTCTATAATGCGACAAATCTTAACTTAATAATCACGGATTGTGGAATTTTTCCTAAGTAAATTCGCTTATTTTGTATTTTCGAGATCAGTAATTAAGATAGCGACGTTATATTTCTATCGCCGCTATCCTTAAGCACAAACCAACTTTATTTTAAACGGCAAAGTCAGAAAAACTATGAAAGTATTTATTCAAGGTCTAAATTCGTAGCTAAGAACAAAGAATTTGTTTTATCTACATTTGATGAAATCTGACTGATTATAATGCATCTTCAACAATTTCTCTGAAAGAATTGTATTTAACAAATCTTTTATATATAAGAACTACACGACTTCATTAGGCGCACGGACACCAATCACAAGGGCCTGTATTCGAACTGTGGACCCTACATCTCACTATTAGATCTCTAGTCTTCGTCCAAAATGTGTCTAACAGCATACATTATAAGTTTCATGCACCATGTATTTATATGGTATTTATTCCAGCATTTCTTTTTTTTTTTACTAAAGTGTCACTTAGGTGGTTCTTGCATGTAGACTAGTAGAATGATTTAGCCGAATTTTGGACAAGGGTGGTGGGTTGCGACCCATGTTAGTTTGATGTCGACATTTAATTTGACCTTGGCCATCTTGGGATGCCTTCTATATTGTAAAAATCGGGATTTTTTTTTTCAGAAATAATTTAAGTAATTCAGAATATATTAATTTTGCTAGTGTTTGTTGGCTAATTTGAGTAAGGGGGCAGGTTTGGGGTACGACTTAAAGCTGATAAGTAGACGGTAGTATGAATGAAGCCGAATTCAGGACGCCTGTCGCAGGAACACCATTAAATCCACGCTTCATCTTGATCTCTACAGGACAAAAAAAAAAAACGGAACCAATATTCTGATGATTTAAAGTTATAAGGGTTCAGCACAATATGTTATGGAATAAATGAATAATTATGAGCATGTCCGAACTCAACACTATTTGATGGAAGAGTCAAACACAAAAAAAAAAGCTCACTAAACTAAATGCTAAGAATGTCAGCTGAGAGAAGACGCTCTACCACCTGTCGCATCAGACGAAGAACTGAGGCGATGCACGAATCTGCCCGCCTTATATACCCGCAGAGCCCTACATGTCACGTGACCAGCAGCCAATCACGAGTGAGCTATGACATCATTTTTCCTCATCTGCGCACTCTAGGAGAAAAGGCTAAAAACATTACTTAAATGAATTGTAAAAAATGGACGAAAACCAAAGATTTACGATTTGACATACCCTATGCCTATAAAACGAATATGGCTACCAGAGACATGCGTATGCTTGAAAGGTTAGTGGTCATAACTGCCGAGCACCTTCGGGTACGTTCGGCAATCCCGAGTCGAGCCGAAGATTGCCGAGCTCATCCGAGTCGAGCCGAAGCCCCCGCCAGCCACAGCCACACTGCTCCCATTAAAAAATACTTTGCACGAGATCTCTCTATATCATCCTACTGGCGGTAAACCACAATAATTTCACATAGCAATCCATCTCTAATCGCGTGGAGCTTGTTAGCACGTTCCGGAGCAACGTAAGCTGTAAGCCTCAAAGGCATTACGTATCGTACGTTAACATGAAACCTCAATTAATGTATAGGCACCTTTTACCCGTATTAATGCTCGTATCTTGTTAGGAGAATAAAATCCCATAATGTAGCATCACAGTAATGTGTAGTCTTTCCAGAGTTAATAACTATTTTTTCAACTGTGGCTGTTTGATTAGTACTGATATGATTCCTGGGAAACCGTTTTGATTACTAACTAAATAAATACACTAGCACAGACGTTGCATTTGTACTATACGCAAACGTTAGTACATACGTTGTGTAAACGTACGTAAATACTGCATACACATTTACATTACAGTTACATTGTTAGAGTATACTACTGGTACTGGCTGTGGTTCTCGTAATGCAAAAAGGTTATGAAGGGTTCTCAAGGCTAAAGCCTGCCAAGAGGCAACTGTATGATTCCATTTTTGCTAACGACTGGACTAAAATTCAGGAAGCCTTACTTCTTACCGATGCTGTGAAACAAGGAGCCTCAATAAATACGTAATTAGTAGCGAAAATCTAACCTTATTAATGAATAAAGGTTTATTACGTACACAAAATGTGGTATTAACACGCTGGCTTTGCTTAGCCTCTATTTAACAGAACAGAAATAACAGTTATCTAGGTCTCTGTAGCCCCATTTACCCCTACTTTATTTGGTCCACAAATTACTATGCCACACTTTGTACTGCATAGTTTCCTTTATTGTCTGGAAGTCAAAAAATAAAAGGGCAAGTTAAGTGTACCCCAATAACCTATAAATATTTTTGTAGGTTGAATTTTTATAGCATCATTCTTACGTTCACGATTAGTAATAAACTAATATATGTTCATGCGCGTTATTTGTTCGATCGCAAGTAAATATTTTTAAAACTTACACACATCGAACTAAATAAGGATATATGTCACAAGACCTTAAGCTGTTGCAAAGGCCAAACATTTTTCCTAGGTTGTAAGACGAGTTAATAGTTTAGTGACATAATAAAGTGAGAGAAGAGATTTGGGCGGCTCTTAATATCGAGGTCTTGAGAGCCGATGAGGGTGAAGTGAGGTGATAATGGAGCAGCGCCGGATTGCAAGGGCAGCGGAAACGGGAGATCCCCGAGAAAACCTGCCAACCAGCTGCATTGACCGGCACGATTTTCAAATTTGAAAATCCGGGGGCTACCCCACCGGGAATTTATCCCGGTTTACCTTGGTGGAAGGCACGCAGTCTAACCACTACAACACTGAGGCCCCGACATAGTATGGATTAAAAATGGATAAATACACCAATCATTAAAAAAATTACTTTCAATATTGTTTCAAGCGAAATTATACATTTTTATCTTCTAGTTTTCATTCATAAAACTATAAACATTTTTATTGCACAGTTTGTTTTCAGCTAAATCGTTTATTTAGGGCTGGGCTTCACCTATTACGCAGAAATTCTTCGTTTTTGTGTCACACTTTCAGTTTCAGAGGTGTTATTGAAAATGTTTGGTTATAGAAAATGAACAATTTACTAGTTGTTTAATACTTTTGTATCTTATTGTCACTGTGTGTTATTTCCTGCTTGCGTAAAGGCAGACACTTGTTGAAATATTAGTATGTTCCAGGCTTTTTTACAACTAGCAGAAACACACAATAAAAATGAAGCACAATAGCATTAAACAACTCTTGAAGTGCAAATTTTCTATAATCCTGCATGGTCACTAATTACTATGAATACAAAATTATGACACGAAATCAAAGACTTCCTGCAAAATGATGTTGCAATATCTTTGAAAACCGACACTTGGTTCATATGTGGTAAAGTTTTGACTTTCGGTCTTTTTGACTTTTGAATTCATATCNATCTTTGAAAACCGACACTTGGTTCATATGTGGTAAAGTTTTGACTTTCGGTCTTTTTGACTTTTGAATTCATATCACAATATTAAAATTTAAACATAGACGAACTGCATAATAAATTTCCAAGAAATATTCGTCATGGCATTCGACTAACATGAAAAATTATTTTGAGCTTTAACCTAACGTTTTAACTTTNTTTCCAAGAAATATTCGTCATGGCATTCGACTAACATGAAAAATTATTTTGAGCTTTAACCTAACGTTTTAACTTTGTACTTTTTTGATAATCGTACAAAAAAATATAACTTAGAATTCCTATACCTTGCCTTATTATCTTATGAAAAGTTATTTTCTTCCGTTGCCACACTTTCTAAGACTATTAGTTCGTATCGCAATGGAAAAAAAACGTCGTGTGTGAAGAACGTAAGAAATAATTTCACACGCTTGAACGCCTTTAATTAAGTCGTTTCACGGTCTGCAGGCTACGAAAAATTTGTTTAAAGAGTGAGACTTAAGGCTTTATTACATATCGTATAACGTGACGTTAAGGACATTGAGGATAATCGCAACAAATGCCCTACAGTAAAATTATTGTTCGTTATGAGGCAGGTACATTAGAATTGGACCAACCATCTTACGGGTGACCGAAAATAGCCGCAGCAAAACTCGATAATGTTTACCCGCAACGTCACGATTGGACTGACGTCACCATGAGCTGACGCGATGCGTTGCTTGGGCTTGTGAGGAGGCACCGTTCCTATGTAGAGTACGTGTGCACGCGTGCGATGTGGGACACGGCAGCATTACAGACGTGTCTTGCGACGATGTTTTGTAGACAATGTTTGCGCACTGCAAGTACGCGTCGATAAACGGCGCGGGTTTGCGCTTCGCGTGTGCCAGTTTTGTTGTAGGTTGTCCGTTCGTGCTAATCACCGCGCCAGCCATATTTTCGTGCGCTCTTTGCTGAGCGGCACTGTACCAACACACGGGTTTGCCTGACCGCCAATCCGCTGGAGGCGTTGAATCATTACATGTTTAATTTATCGTACGTACATACAAACGCAAAATATATCGTATCATCATACAGAAGATACCACAACAGCTTATTTGCAAAAAGGTTTAATTCTTTAGAAAGAAGTCGGTTATTAAGTAAAAAGAAAAATTACGGATTGCACATACCCTAAGCATGATGACCTTATGTAATATAAAGCACCGTAATTTCAATCATAAAGCAGCGATATAAACTCTACGAAAAGAACACGCACTTTAGACGATGCCTGCTCAAGACATTACGCACTTAAGGAACACATTCTCGGAGCACTCCAATGAAGCTAAAAAAAAAGGGCATATCTGAAGCGGTGTATCTCAAAATGTTCGGTTCAGATACATAAAAAAATTATTGTAAACATTTCCCAGTGATAAGAGTTGTCGTTTAAGGGCTTTCAAGAAGTTAAAATTTATTTCCACATTTTTATCAAATTGCATAATTTTTTTGTTTTTAATATTAGATAATAGCATAAAATAGCTGTTACAATTTAGGGAAATAAATTCACAAAAGTGGATTGATCGATTTCAAGAAATTTTAAATTTTGCGCAGATATGAAAGTGAAAGAAAATTAATATGCAATGTTACAGCTCAAAATAATTGTTCTTGTTATTAAAACGTCAAGAATATTACATCTTGGAAATATATTGTGGGGTTTTTCAATTTGAACTTCCGAGATAAAATTTAAATTCAAAACAGCCAGAAGTTACAAAACCCTACAGCAGGTGAAACAGCTGTGTGATTTCAAACAAACTACCATGCTCACCTGTCCAGTGACATCAATAAACACTTTATAGTTGAAACAAAATTTTGTGTTAAAATAAAGTTGTGAAATTCTTACAAATCAAGCAAGATTTTAAGTAAACATTTTCAGAGATTTACGCCAACAATATAATGAATACTACTTTTAAAATTACTTCAGTATTTTTATCTAGTTACCATTGATATAATACAACGAAACCACAAAATATCCTCGAAATATATAAAATATATATTTGCCTCTCTAATAGTCTTAATGTCCCATAGATATCTATACGCAGCACGATGGCGCACGTAATGAAAGTGGCAGCGTCAACCTTGTCGCTCCCGGATTCTCGATCTCAGACGCACAAGACAGCTCCAGGTTGACCTTGCGAATTCCTCACCTATTTGATCGATATCTTGAATTAGACTGTTTGCACGCAACGACCTAAAGACTATGCGCTCTACTGTAATATTCACACAAACCCACATTCTCCCAAGTGGTTTTTGCTTTAGTGAAGAAGGATGGCTATTTTTGACATGGATACGTCTATTAAGGACAGACCGACACACGGGGTACCAGGACGTAAAATAGCGAAGTGACATTTGCAGGGTGATCTATTCTGAAACTATGACATTGTCACTAATTGCAGCGACTGGCAGCCATTTTTGAGAGTCGGCGAAAATTTCCGGGCGTTATAGGGTAATCCAAATGAAGAAATAGTGCGCAGAAGTCCGAAACACGTAGGGCGATGGGGAAGAGTTCATTGCAGCTGCACGAAGGGGTGAGGTTGTTCAATTTGGTACTGATAGCGCTCGAGTGCAGTTGGGCGAGAGTTGCTCCACGNGGTGAGGTTGTTCAATTTGGTACTGATAGCGCTCGAGTGCAGTTGGGCGAGAGTTGCTCCACGCGTGCATATTACAAGTCGAAAAAAAAAAACGTAAGTCGCGCAAAGCGGTATTTAACAGCGCGGAAGTAGAGAGAAATGTTATCAGTTTTGTGTGTATAGCGCCGAAAGTATCACGTGGTTTCCCTCCCTTCAGTGGCGAGCCACTCCTACGTTCCCTTCCACAGAGCTGCGCGAAGATT
>NQII01010143.1:15920-41644 GCA_002778355.1 Clitarchus hookeri | reverse complement strand
TTATGTTGTGTTTTTTTAAGGAGCTGAGATTTCTACGCAAATAACAAAAATATAAAGAATTTTTAATTTTAAGTGCTACACTTAGAGAAATCCTAACATAGCATTGAAGAAAAAATTAATGCACGGTTTACTATCATTATACGTGCAAATATTTATTATTTTTATTAATTTTTTTTTTTTTAGTTTAATGTCCCATACTTAGGGCTACCTGTTTTTCGCGAAAAGATTTCCGCAGAGGCTAGACTTCAATATCCTCTGTGCACACTCGTAGCCTTCCTTTGTCAATTGACTGCTTGTCTTTGTGTGAAGAGAGTCTGGTACATGAGTGAGCCAATCAGAATTAAGTTTCTACGATACTGACCGTCCGTGATTCGCAGTCAGACAGAAATATGCGTAACAATTCAAATGATCCAATCACGAAAGTAGTTCTGAACTAAAGTGTTTTGGAATACAACTTGTCCTGAAATATTTTCAAGAAAAACAGGTGCTCCTACATACTTAACGATAAGTTTTTGGCTGAACAAAATAATAACAGATACAACAATTATATCTAATTGTGGCACTGTGCTTATATAAGAACGACTTTTGTTTCTTTTATTCATAATGGCAGAACATAATTCCAATTTAACGGGTGAGAAGCTATAAAGTTCCATGTTAGAACTGCTTCATTATTTGCTTGGAATAAAGGATGGAAAACCACTTGAAAAAAAAACTACATTCATTGCACTCCATTCTCCCTGGGTCGAACCGGCGATCTCCAGAATGCGGACGCAAAGTAGATAGGTAAACATGCACGAACGAAATTGCGTGGCGGCTCCTTTGATGTGGCCGTACCCATTCTCTGACTGGCTGCGTGAGGCTCTGGGAACAGCCTTGCGTCTGATTGGCTACTGCGCGCTGCGAAAGGTTCCCATGCGCTGAGCTGCCGGCTGGGAAGTAAGTTACTAGGCGTTAATTGGCGAACGACGTTGCGACGTTTTTCTAGCCAGTGACGCCACTTTGCTGGCGCGCGTAGCTGAAGTTAGTGGCACAGGCGCATGTTTCACTTCTGCATTGTCTGTTAAATCTGTGTTTGCGCTTATACGCGTATTTCAGTAAATAAATGCTCTGGGAAAACAATTTTTTTCCAGGAAAAGTAAAAAACTATTATCTACATCCGCCACTATTTACTTTTGTCCTTTTAAACATACTATTCAATGAGAAAAAATAGTGAAAATGGTTTTCCCGCGCGCCTTTCTTAAGGCTCCCGCCTTCCTGTCGCTTTAACTGCGTTACAGAGTGTTTCAAATACAAGTTTTTCCACGAAACTATTAAGCAATCATCCAATGTGCTATCCAACGAAAATAACACACTTTAGACGAGTGCTGTTGAGTACTTTCAAGACTCCACGCACATTAGAAACGCCATTTCAGAGTACTCCGAAATGACTAAAAACTGCCTTTTCAAAGCACTGTAGTTCAAAATGTACGCTTCAGATACATACATAGCTACTCAAGGCTCCTGTACTGCACCTTCCTACAGACTTCTCACCAATAAAATAATAGGGTCACCAATGGAAGTCTTATAGGTACACGCACTGCGACGAGAACGCTGCACTCCAGTTCAGAGCCTTGCGCTTAGCGACGATGGCGCGCTGATGCGCGTGGCAGTGTCGTCCTTATCGCCCCCGCGCTTCTCAGACTCTAAGGCGGGAAAAAAGCTCCAGGTAGGCGAGAGCCTTAAGGGAAAGGAAAAATGTAGGGAGTGGCATCTGTAGTTGAATCCATTGTCTTTCATCGCGTGTAATAATATCCTGGTTTTAGAGATCTAATTTGCGAGATTTAAGTTTTAAGGGAATGCTTATCGCTATCTTTGAAGGGCCCGTCGAAACGCCTCATTATAAACAGACGTGACTTTGAAACTTTTAAAAATAGTTTTATGGATTCTCCTTAAGTACTCTGTGATGCGTTCCCTATAAAAATACCACGTGACCGGAACGCTTCTATTTAGTTTCAACGAACGGTTCATAATTTGTACTGAAGAAGCCATTGTCGCCATTTTCGCCAAAAAAAAATTCGACTGCGCAGGTTGGATTAGATATATGACCGTTTTTTTATTCCTTTCGAAATAGTCTTAAGAATGTTCGTGAAAGGTCAATTCTTCTGAAATCTGTTGGAGTTCGCAGCATTACCAGCTGTCGCAGTGCTATTCTGCAGGAAACTGAAAAAAAAAACCCAAACGATATGCCATTCACGGTTACTTCACACTTTTCTGAAGCCCTTCTAAAGTTCTACATTTGGTTATCGATTACGTATCCTTCCGCTACATGTAAACATAAACACTGCCACGTGACTTCTACGTTTTAACTGTCAAATACTTGTTTACTGTTTTCAGCTGTTTAAAGAATTGTCATATTTCAAAAACCATTTCATAAGAATGTCCACAATTTAGGCTTATAACCATATCTAGGTCAGCTTTATGACTTTTTAACTATGTCTATGTTGACGATAGTTGTTACGGTTATTATTTTACATTGTTACCATATTTGTTATACACGACATAGCACATCACACGCAATAACCTTTAATATTTTTTGCCGCGACTGTGTTTAACCCTGTAATAACTGCGGGGGAAAGAACTGTAGTATTTAACCTCTTGTTATTAATATGTGTTGGGTTATTTCGTTAAAAGGACGGTCTTAGTTTGCATAAATATTAAAACGAAGGGACAACTAGGCCAACGAAAAGACACCGTAAATTCAAGCACGCGACTCGTGTCGCTAATTTTTGTACGTAGCAAAGACAAACTTAAAAAATAGTGGTGAACATGCACACAAATAGGCCTACCGTAAATTTTATTCCGCTCATATTTATATGTATTGTGGCACTTACTGTTTTCTAGGTTTATTCAATTATTTATTTCAATTTATCTGGTTGGGCTTAGTAAAATACTAAGCCCAACCAGATTGTGGCAATTGTGGCAAACATTCAAATGACAGAAACTTAAGCACGTTGCACAATTGTATTTCAAGCACCTAGGGCAAGATTACAACGATGTGATAAATAGACGTGACTTTCAAACAATTAATTTCTTATTAAAAACAGTTCACGGTTAAAACGTATAAACTTCACACGTCCGGTATTTGCAATCACACACACACTGGTCCAACTTAACGTAATGGCAGAAATACTCATTCATACACACAGCGGTCACGACGCACTTTACAGTTTATTTATTCCTTCCGTAGAAAAACATATTTATCACAACATTGTAACTTGCCTAGGTAGGTTTAAAAACACGAGTACGAAATTGACGCTTCGTTCAGAAACACGCCAAGTCATGTCGCCGGCGTCGCCAGTCGCCACTTCTGCCAACTTGGGATTTGTAACTGTCCCGCCATCACATCTAAATATATAATAATAAGTATTCAATCAATAAAATAAAATGTAAATTACAAATTCAAAAATCATTATTTTTGCTGTAATAAGTATAAAATTTGCTAAAATTGAAAACATATATAATTTTCATGCTACTACAGGCGCTGCGAAACTTTCCGAGAAAGAGACAGATAGAGAGAAAGAGAGAGAGAGAGAGAGAGAGTGAGAAAGCGACAAGCTCCAATCTACCTATTGAATTTTCTTCCTCGGAAGAAAAAAAACACCACGTCACTAGGGCCTATGCACGGTAATTTGCGCTGATATTTTTTACTGTAGCAATGAAATATGTTTCCTTCAGTGATACCTAGAAATTCAAATATATCAATAGGCAACTTTTAATTTGCAAATAGCATACCAAAACACTAGGTCAAAATCTGTGAACTATATCTTACTAGCCGTTGCCAACACATCGCTGCTCTCACTGTTTTAACTCGTATTTAATACGAAATAGGTATAACGAGTTATAGAAGATACTAACTAAGTTAAAGTTTCATTTATTAAATAATATAGTACTTTAAAGTTTATCACAGTATATATTTGTGGTATACAAGTTAATGAAAAAACAGGTTGACATGTTACACCTAGGGTGGTTTTTCAAAGGTTCGTTTCAAAACATCCGAAGTAACCGTGAATGAATTATACATGGAAATCAGTCGAGTAATTACCTTGCTGGGAGGTTCTATCGACAAACTCCTTGAACGGCCGTATGTTTCCCGATAAGTTAAAGCCCCGAAAGACAATGTAATTACAGTACTAGTTTGTTTCCAGCGCAATTCTCCGACAGCCAGTTCCGCCGTAAACCCCTGGACGATATCTTTCCTGGAAGGTGGATTGGCTTGGGAATCGCTGTCGTCTTCCGTCGCCGCCATTACCTCCACGCAGGCCCGATTACACGCCGGACAGCAAACAGCCTCGAGCGACTGCTCAACTAGCCGGCCGGCGACCGCAAATCGCGGCGATACAAACGTGGCTGCTGGCGCGGGGAGCTGCAGCGAAAGCCGCCTTCGCCTCCTCAAGGTCACGAGAAACGCCCGCCTACTACCTGGACGCTGCAGGTCATTTTTTATCCCGGTTAACTGACCGCGTACTTAAGAGCAGTGCCTAGTTTTTTAACTTCTGCCTTTTTCTGTATTCTTCCTCCACATGCAAAAATCGACAGTGCGATGGACGTAACCAGTTGTAAACACGCGTTGCTCATAGCTAGAGACCTGAACAATTCGGTTTTTTAATTTCGGGACAAGCTAGAATTCAAAACCTCGTACGTTCGTATGGCTAATGCTATTGGTCCACCCGTTAGTTTACACCTCCTGGACCACTCTGAGCCAATGAAAATACACAGTAAAATGCAGATCGAATCACCGTCTTCCGCTTATACAACAAGCAACCAATGAACAGTGACATTTGAATTTTTTACATACGACAATGTAGTCTAGACTAAAGGTCATTGAACTCGCGAATTTTTCAGGTCTCTACTCATAGCGTGGAAATTTTAGGAACATAATTACCTACATATGTTGCATCAGATCTTGTAGTATCTTTGAGAACAAGAACGCTGAGCTGAAACAGCCGTTAGCCGTTAAACCGCGAACTCCAGCCGCACACGCCAGCAAAATGGCGTCACTGGCAAGCAAAATGTTGGAACACCATTCGCCAATCAGCGCTCGGTAACCTACTCCCGAGCCTGCCGCCCAGCCATTGGGAAAACTTCCGCAGCGCGCGGTAGCCAATCAGACACGAGGCCCGTTCACGGAGTCTCGCGCGGCCAATCAGAAAATGGATACGCCTACATCGAAGGAACCGCCACGCCATTTCGTCTCTGTGTACTTACCTGCTCTGTGATCGTGATGGTTTAAGGACCTGCAAAATTCGCGTTATAATAAAGTTACAAGCTACTGATGGAAGAATTCCGCGACTTCATTTGAGGAGAAGCTAGACTTGATGCACACTTTCTTGAGAATTATTTAACCCTTTCAGTTACCCTGTCCATGATCGTTAGAGACCTGAAGAATTCGCGGATTCATTTTGGGATAAGCTAGAATTCAAAACACATGTGTTTATATAACTTTAGCTATTGGTACGCGCCGTGTTTGACAACACCTGGAGAAAGGTGTCCAATTGTCGCTTTCCACTGTGACAGCAGACAACCAATGTGCTGTTGATATCAGCACATTTGTACATAAGTCTTTAGAGTCTACCCTTCAGGTCATTGAACTCNTTTAGAGTCTACCCTTCAGGTCATTGAACTCGCGAATTTTTCAGGTCTCTAATGATCGTGAATCCTCCACAAGGCTAATTAGATTTGTGAAATCTTATACATTTCTTTGACATGAATGGTTAATGCCAAATATCATTGAGCACGCAGCACGTAGTTCACTGGCTGCGCAAAACATGTTAAACACAAGTACAGCGCATACCAAAATAAAATACGTGACTGCAACATCTGAACTCAGAAATTATTGTGTTAAGATATTCGATCACAGTTTCTTACACCCGCCTTTGACGACTCTTCTCTGCTAACAAACGTGCGAGGTAGCAATGACTAAATCCTACTCTAACAAGTCTGGTATATAACTTTCTATAGGCTGTTCACGGTAAACTGAGCACTTTTGAAAGTCCTGCTTAAGATCTACTTGTATTTGCATTATGTATTCTTCCACCATACGTAAAATTAACATTCCCATGGGCCTCATCACTTTATTCATGCAGAGGCCGCGGTGGTAGAGCGGTTAGCATGCTCGCCCACCACCAAGGAGAACCGGGCTCAATCCCCGGCTGGGTCACTTCCGAATTTTCGCAAGTGGGAATCGTGCCAAACGATGCCGATGGTCGGCGGATTTTTTTCGGGGATCTCCCGCTTCCACCACCCTTTCATTCCGACGCTGCTCCATTCTCATCTCATTTCACCCTCATCGGCTCTCAACACCTCATTGTTAAGAGCCGCCCAAATTTCTCAACTTTATTCATGCATTTGGTCAAGTGAAATTGTGATGATATTATTACTATAATAAATATTTTCCAAATTTGTTCATTTTTACACTTATATGTGTATAAAAAAAGAAAGTAAAATAAATACTTTCAGCAGGGCGCATGTCAGTCAGTGTGCCTGTCAAAATGTATGTAGATATTGGCAGTGAAATTTTATAAAACGTTGATTTTAAAAGTGCTTAGTTAACCGTGAACGGCCTATACTCACTAGTGCACCAACCAATAATAAATATATCAGGTTCAAGCACAGAATATATAATCATACAGAAGTGAAACTGGGGCGTCTATTTGCGCACTATGGCCACACACGTCAGCAAATTGGCCCCACTGGCTTGCAAGAGAGATACATAGTTCACTAATCAGCTGTTGTAAATTAACACTGCTTGACAGCAGACAAGCCAGTACGAAATATACCATAACTTACAGTAGTCAATCAAGGCCATGGAACGCTTTCACAGCTTCAAGCGATATANAGCCAGTACGAAATATACCATAACTTACAGTAGTCAATCAAGGCCATGGAACGCTTTCACAGCTTCAAGCGATATAACGTAAGCGTTCATCAAAGGAAAGCCACGCCATTTCGCCTATAAGTACCTACCTATTCCGTGACTCCAGTGGAGAGTTGAGTGAAGAAATTTGAGTGGCTCTTAACATCGAGGTCTGGACAGCCGATAAAGGTGAAGTGAGGTGAGTATGGAGCAGCGCTGGAATGCAAGGGCGGGGGAAACGGGAAATGCCCGAAAAAACCCGCCGACGAGCGGCATCATCCGGCACGATTCCCACGTGTGAAAAAACCTGGAGTGATTCCGCATGGAATCTAACCCGGTTCGCCTAGGTGGGAGGCGAGTAGTCTGACCACTACTCCACCGCAGCCCCTCCGTGACTCCAGTATGCAGAGAATTGTGTCGTCCAGTCTACAGGTCAATGAACCAATGGGAGTCGCCCATCTGTAAAGACCCTATCATTTCGCGTTTCAATTTCGTGACATGCTAGGTGTCACAGAAGTATATGTTGGTTTCACGTATGTCATTGGACCACCGCTCATCAAACACAACCTGGAGAATCCTGAACCAATAGTATACGTTCTGCACTCGACGGGCTTACCTTCGCGTGGGCGAGCCCAACAGGAGAGAGCTCTGACTGTGGCAACAGCAAACCAGCAAATAACCTCTGCTTGAGTGAACAGAGTAGTGTGAAGTCAAGTCTATTGTCGTATTATAACGCGCAACGATGGCGTCTTTAGTTATATTTAGGGGCAGTGATATTTCGCGAAAAGATTTCCGGACAAGATACTATTCAAATCACTGTGGAGTCGTCCCGCATTTTTGATTGGCTGAAGCATGTTCTGGTTGGTGTTTACTGTTTGCGTACGAATCACGAAGGTAGTGTGTCGGAGTTGCGGAATTGTGAGTGGCTCGGCCAAATGCGGAAACGACACCAGTAGCCAATGTAAGTATGACAACAGCCGAGGTGCATATATGGTATTGAAGTCTACTGTGTGCTCCGATTTATTCGCGAAAAATCAGTGGCCCTACTTATATTGAACTTTAACAAGTGTGCTCGTTAGACTTCTGCCACTGACGGACAACTTGCGAGCACGTCCCAAGGACGCTTTCAGCCAATAGTAAAGACTAGTCGGTTGACCAATCAATCTCTAAAAACTCCGTCGCATAGGTAACTGACACCGTATAGTTGCCAGTAGCCAATGAAATCACGGGTTGCGCTCAAAGACGTACAAGGCGGCGAAGCCTTACGTGTTATCAAATAACAACGTGCACTGATAAGAAGGTTTTGTAGAATCAAACCAAGTTTATTTGGCGCAACCGAATTAATTGTTTGTGTGAGAGCAATGAAATATATTGTCGTTGAAACCAAATTATTTTTTTGTTCTTATCTGGTTACCACAAACAAAGATTTGGTTGGGTGAAACAAAAGATTTGTTTGGCTGCATGTGCAAAAAAAGAGTTCCGGTTGATATAAAAATAATAATTGGAAGGCGCGACCGTGATTCGAACCTAGATATTCTCCGTCCGAGTACCACGCCTGAGGAACCTCAGCTCAAGTGACTGCACATAAACTTTGAAGCTTTTAAATACCTACATACATTCAAACACCGTGCAGCGTGTGCGAATAAATATCTCAAGTTATACCTACAGCTTTACTTTGTAGTTTTCTGTTGTACTTGTGTTTTCAGGATGTTCATATCATTATTAAGCATAAATAGATGGACTGAGATGCACTTTTACTGTTCTAATTGTCACAAAAGATACAAACTCTCGAGCAGTATTTTCGAACGAAGGGCAACAAATGAGTGGCCAAACAAATATATACACTTTATTCAACAAAATATTCTGTTCACAGTTTAATTTCTTCTGGCCCAACACAGACGTTTTGTTTAATCAAACGCGTATTTTGTTAGATGAACCAAATTAATTTACTTTCTTTTCAAGTTTTGTTTACCCAACAGATTATTTTGTTGGGGCAACTAAATATATTTTTTTGGCCCTATACATACAAATATTTTGCTGTCTGTACTCTCACTGTGGATTCTGCAAGTCTCTATGGCACTGTGAATTAAAAAAAAATCTATAGAAACCAATTTTAGAGGCCACTAGCCTAAACATTAAACTATCACTTAAAAGTCAAGACGTGTAACGACTTTTATAGCTCGCTGCTATCAATAATGTAATAATGTCGTCGGTTCTCGCGTTAGGCCTTTCAGCCACAGAGTAAAATATACGGGACGTGGTTACAATGATCTCCACTGTACACAGTAGAAAATAGCGTCCGCAGTGAGGTAAGTCCCTGACAGCACAGGTTGTTCACGGTTGATTAAGCACTTTTGAAATCAACCTTTGAAAAATGTCACTGCCTCTACCTACATATATTTTATCGGGCAAACTGGCTGGTCAGCGCACAGTAAAGTCGGTGACGGCGGAGGGAAAGTAGTCCCACGTCTTAACCCATTGAGACCCAGTGTACACAATTGTGTATATTACTCACGTGTAGGTAATTTTTGGTCTGTACTGCACACTGAGAAGCTCAATGACCAATGATCTTGCCTGTGGGTAAATGATTTGCAAACAGTCTTACTGGTCTAGGTCATAATTTGATCATATTACTGTAGCCGAATGTATAGCATACAGTGTATTGGCTGTGACAACGAAACAGGTGTTGTGTCGACTTAAGTACAGTTCGCATCATAATTTTTTTTTGTCTGCAACACCTGAAACCGTAAATTAAAGTGGGTCTTAAAGGGTTAATCTCGAATTAAAAGTATTAGGTAAATATTTTTGAAAGCTGAAAAGATTTATTTTGTTTTCTGGTTTTTTATGCACATTATTGTAACACTTAAAACATATGTAATACATTTACTTTTCTAATAATTTCACAGCTTTACTTACCCAACGCAAGAATAAAGTTACCAGACCCATGACAACGTCAATTTTTCATATGGCGGAAGAATAGGCAATGGGCATAAAAGCAGTTCTTAAGCAAGGCTTTCAAAAATACTCAGTTGCTGAGACCGTATTCCGTAGTTTCACAAACAGCTGCTGCATAAAATGAAGCGCAAACGCATTTTCGCTGGTTCCTGTACGTTAGTAAGCGTCATACTGGTACTAGTACAGTTCCGCACAAAAAATGTGTTAATTGCAACGCATGAAACTAATTATTTATCTGTAACCGGTGGTGGGGGTGGGGGAGGTTAAATTACATCTAGTTTCGAGATTTTTTTTTTTTATATATTTTGTTTTCGAGACTGGCCAGTTACCGTAAGCAATTATAATTACTTCAGACTCTTCCACTTTGTGCAATATTTCATAACCATGCTTTGATTCGCGCTCCTGTACGTACCCGAAAATGTCAATTGATTACTCACTGTCGCTTCTGCTAGCTGTTGATCATGAGGAATTGGTTCAAACGAATGTCATGGCTCGTTTGTATTTTGTTGACTAAGCACTTTTTAGTACTAAGCACTCAGAGAGCCCTACTTAGTATATAATTTCTTTCCGGCGTGTACCATTCTGCCACTCGTACATACAAGTTAATATCAAGATGGAAGTGACAATTTACGTGGTCTATCAAAGTGCCACTGTAAAATTTCTGGAAACAACGACTTTTGTTTTAAAAAAAACAAGACTCGGTAATTTACTGTGCGATAGAGGACTGTTTTATTCGACAAATCTATACATTTTGAAAAAGTAACAAATCTGTATCATAAAATGACTGCGAAACAACCTGCGGAGGAAGACACCAACCAGCCAATCAGGATAGTGCACTATTGACGTTTTCTGCGACAAGGTACGGAGAATGAGTCATTAAGCTCCTTCCCTTTTCATGCATGAAATTTTTTTTTTCTGAAACAAGCAACCCAGCTCTGCAATTGAATATGTCTATAATTGTAGCTATAGGTTTTTATCCATGAATTACTCCCATTGCAACAATCGTTAAAGGAACAGGATAGTACAATCTGCGCGAAATATTCTAGACTGTTACTTGCCTAATAAATATATATTTTCTATTTTACTCGATATTATTTTCAAAATTAATATTTTTCTATCCGCTGGGCAGTATTATTGGCTTCATAATAATGATACATTGATAAAAAAAAGTGTAAACATATTTATTTTAAATTAACTTCCCCAGTTCTTGTGTAATTGATTCAGATAACAAAAAAGAGATGTCACAAATTTTTAACAATGCTGAAAGAAACTGCAAAATTCCAACTAAGACTGGTGTTAGTTAGATTTTACGTAACGAGACGCTCAAAATAATATTAAACACCCACAATAGTGAACCGTACAAGAATGAATATTATATAAATGTTACTCAAATAATGGGAAACAAACTGAATCATAAAAATAATTTATAAAACCACTAAGAAATTTTATGTTAAGAACTAACCTCGTTTAATTTTATGATTTATAAGGGGTTGTAATTGTTGCCAAATCAAATTATTGATAGCATGTATCACTTTGACTAAATATTTGTATTAATATTCGTTCATAATTTGAGTTTATTTTTTAAAACAGACAGTGTAGTGGAAGCCAATACTTTTTTGATTCCTATTTAATCATAAGAGACCAGGAAGTTTCGCGGATTCATTCTGCAACAAGCTAGACTCCACAGTCCTTTGTGTACTCGAGCCTCATTTAGTCGTTAATTTGCTGATGCTCCAGTTTAACCACTGACCAGGTAGCACGGGATTCGGTCCTTGTTTTCCCTACAGGTTCGTCATTGGTGGAAAGTCGTCCGAGGCGTTTCTAACAAACTGTGGCCCAGTAGAAGAGAAACTTCATGGTACATGCCGATAAAGTTTAACTTGTCCTTAAATGAACTCGCGAAATTTCCGGGTCTTTATTATTCACGTATGGCTAAGATAAAGTTCCAGCAAAATATTTTGTTTCGGTAACTATGAAAAAAAATCAAATCAGTCAACTGAAGAAAACATATTCTGAAGGAAATAACGTTTAATTGTTTGCTGAGTGATTCATGTGTTCATGAATCGTGTGTTCATTCCATGAGTAAAATATGAAACACGAAGAAACATTAATATTATCTTGAACCTTTGCGGTTACAACCCAGCCTTTCCCATAAATGTAGTTATTGTGGAGTGTGCTATAAGTAAGGACGCCAGATTCTTGCGAAAAGAGTTCCACGAAGAATTGTCTTCTATATCCTACCTGCCCACTCGCAATTCCCCTTTTGTCATTGAGCGCGTGTCTTTGTGAGAAGAAATGTTAGTAGAGGCTGTTCGCGGTGAATTAAGCACTTTTGAAATCAACGTTTGAAAAAATGTCACTCCCCCTACCAACATATATTGATTGATTGATTGATTAATAAATTTTGTTTTTTAAACATGAAAATTGCAGTAAGTACAACAGTGAATATGAGAGATACAAAACATTCCAGCCGAAATGGCTCCTCCAGGTTGATACAATGTTGGAGGATCAGAACGTGAAGGCTACTGAAACAAAATAAAAACTTGAATCAACTGAGAAAAAATCAGCAAAAACTCCAATGAACTGAAAATTTAAAACCTAAATACTAAATCAATGAAATGGTGCAAAAGAAGGCTATGTGTACAACGGCAGAAATAAGGAAATGGGGAAAGGGAAGAAACAAGAATCAAGTGTAACTGTATCGTAAGGAAGTGCGGCTCCTTAGGACCATATGTATGTATATGTGCAATAAAAGTAGGAAATGTAAAAGCCAGGATGTAACATAACATAGAGAAGAAAATTAAAGAGAACGGTGTATATGTTACCAGCATAAATATTTAGTAAACACATTAAGTGGCATGCTCCCAGTAAAGTTGGTAAAGACGGAGGGAAAGAAGATCCATGTTTTACCACTGAATTAAAAGTGTCACGCAAACATTTATAAATACTGAAATTATTTATTTAGCTTTCTGTTTTTGTAATGCAAAAAAGTTATAGAATGAGTAATTTTGTAAAATATATAATTCCCAAATTATTCTATGGTTTACCTTGAGTGACGTACGAATAAAGTGATCAGACTAATGGCAATGTTAATTTTACATATGGTAGACGAATAGACAATATACATACAAATAGATTTTGAACAGGACTTTCAAAGGTGCTCAGTTTACCGTGAACAGTCTATACCTGATTGGGCCAATCAGAATTAGGGTACTCTAGTCCTGGACGTCTGTGATTCGCGGGCATGTATCACAAGCGTTTTATACCTGTTAACATAAATGTACCTTTTTTTATAAATTTTCCTTCCTTATATTCTATATATAAATTATAATACTTATTTATAATTATTATGAATAAAACCGAGAAAAAATTGGTGTCTTGGTAATACCTAGACAAAAAATTGTTCTTGTGCAAAATATTATCACACTGAGTGTGCACGAATACGGTGCGTTGACATTTTGGTGTAATTTTCTACACCTGGTTAAGCTTTGTATGCGTGAGGCGGAGGAATATCCTGTAAGTATAACTTCAGCAGGGCTGCAGAAAAGTTTTAAGTAACCGAGAATGGACTATACACAGGCGGCCATGTAGGTGTGGTGCTCACCGGCTTGTCGACGTACGTGTCGAGGGGGAAGAACTGCAAGATGGCGTCGAGCAGCGCCGAGACGCTGTGTCCGTCCTCCCGCAGCTCCCTGGCGCTACGCGCCTTCGCCGTCGACGACGTGGGGAAGTTGGCGTCCGCCAGCACTGCCAACACGACACACACAAACAACTTGGTAATCCAGAGTCTCGAAAAAAAAATATTCAAATCTAAAATAGGTTGTTTACGGTAAACCGAGCACTTTTGAAAGCCCTGCTTGGCATCTACTCGTATGCGCATTAGTATTATTTCATCATATGAAAAGTTATCATTTCCATGAGCCTCAGCACTTTATTCACGCGTCCGTCACGTAAAACTGTGAAACTATAAGAAAAGTAAATATTTTACAACTTTGCTAATTCGTACAATAATATTCATTAAAAAATACCGAAAGCCAAAGAAATAATTTCACTGTTCTCAAATGTTCACCTAACATTTTTAATAGAACATCAAGACACAGAACTACTTTCTCTCCGACGTTACCAACTTTACCGGACGCATGCCAGTCCCCGTTAAAATATATGCAGTTAGTGGCAAGTGACATTTTGCAAAGGTTGGTTTCAAAAGTGCTCACTTTACCGTGAACAGCCTTTATATGTCGTTTACGGTTAATTAACCCTTTGAGGAGTATGCACTTATATACTCGGGCTGCGTTTACATGGAGATTTCTTTGTTTTTTTGGATACAAAACTCACACTTTTATAGTTTTTACTGTTTCTCTGAACTTTATCGAAATCTCAGTAAAGATATCAAAACTAGTCAGCAATCCAATTCTTAGAAATACTGTTATTTTCCGTTGTTTCTCAAGTGAACATGATGGATTGTAAAACCTGTTACATCTGTCGCGGCACGTTAATTGGTCCATAGTCAACGCGCGACTTCATTGGCCAACGGCTAACGAATAATAAACGTTGCAGAGCTAAGGTAAGTGTGTCCGATGTAGCCAGGACAAATAGGACGATGCTGAGTGGAAGTACAGAGTCCAATGCAACCAATATTGCTGTAGTGGAAAATATGGGCAATTCACTTCAGCCCTGTCTTCAGTGCTATTAAATTTGTGCATTCCTCGTAGGGTTAAGCACTTTTGAAAGCCCTACTTAAAATCAACTTTTCTTATAGTTCTGTATCCTCCCGCCGCATGTAAAAACTACATTACCGTGAGCCTAGCAATTTTATTCCAGCGCCAGTCAAATAAAAATAGAAAATCTTTAGTAAACTTAATATATTACTAATATGACAAATCGGACTGCAATGTGTATAACGAAAAAACTACTTAATTTGCCAAAAAATATTTACATTGCACTCGGAATACAACAGTAACGCTTAGAACTATTATACTTAGTTCGCAGGCAACTAAACTAGGATCGTGCATGCCAATGTGTGCTCCAGCATGTATGCAGTTGTGAGCAGTGGTTATTTCAAAATGCTGCCTTCAAAAGTGCTCACATTATCGTAAACGGCCTGTAGCAAAATTTCATTAAAAAATAAATCAACAAGCACTTACATCTCTGCACTATAAACCTGAATAATTGAAGGCCAGTGAAATATTAGACTCTGAAATTCAGTTGATAAACTCCTACTAACTGGCCAAGCAGTAAAATTAACTACACTGTATTTTTTTTGTACAAGGAAAGTTTTGGAAACTAGTTGTCAAGAATATTTTTGCAATTCTGCCAATAAACTAGAGTAAATTTCACAAAACCTTAATTAGAAATTTGTAAAACTAATGTTGAATTTTAACACTATAAGTAATGAGCTACATAAACAATTTCGTATGTTTTCTAAAATAATGTGATGTTAACATACAATATTTCCGCTGCAGAGTTACAGAATTGTTTGTAACAAGTATAGACATTTCGCACTGCGTGGGTACCAGCAACGTGGGTTATTTCAATTGAAAGTAGTTCAGTTAAAATGAAAAATAATTTTTTTAATTTAACCCACTGAACTAAACAGCAACCTATCAATGATTTCCTGTGGGTTTTTTTATAACTAAAGAAGTATCATTTAATGGTTGTCTTGGCTTCCGGGCAAGANTTTTTTCGTGGCTCCATCCCGGAAGCCAAGACAACCAGCCAGACAATAGAGGCGAAAGCCTGCAATTTTCTATTAAGCATTATTTTCTTATCGTAATTTTTCATTGGTGCAGTTTTAGAGCGTGCGTCACTTCTTACAAACGTACTATATCTCTGCACAATAGCAGTACTCTTCGGGTAAAAATGCACAACCTGGCTACAACTCGAGTAACACAATATTTTGGTACACGGTTAGAAATGACCGCCCGTATAATAGTAATTCTCAAAGGTAAAATTCGCACTGTATCGTTCGTTTCACAACTTACCTATACCTCTATAACACGACCAGTGATTTATTTAATTTATGTAGCAAGATATAAAGTTAATGGTTTTTATTTCGATAGTCAATAAATTCCGTGAAATGAGCTTCACGCAAAATTTCGATGAATTTTTTTATGGAGTTAACATCGATTGCTGTAACAATAGAAAACCTACATTTTTATCATATTTTGTTTTCGAAAACTTTTGTTGGTGTCTTCTATAAAGAAAGCAAGATATAAGATTTTTAATTACATACATATTCAGCCGTTTTAATGTTATTATTATGGTATGATAGGACTGTGTTCATTGCCGAACATGAGGCTAAATAAAAATCACGCACACACAAAACTCAGAAAGACAAAAAAACGAAAACAAACTTTTACAACACCACAGATATATAATTAGGAAAAACGATTTCCTTGTCAATAAAATATAAATACGTAAATAATTAAAACGAAAAAAAGAAGGAAGAACAACTTATTATTACAAAACAGGACAGAAAACAAAGGCAACCCAAATTAAAAGACGACACGATGAAGAAAACGAAAACACCAAACGAGTGAACGAGAAGGTGCCTAGAACAATATCAGTGGACACAGATGAACAACTAAACTCAAAACACACATAAAAATAGGAAAAAACAACAAGTCAGGTCAATTCTCGCCCAATTTGGCACCTAAGTAAAACTATGGCGGTCAATGAAATGTATTAGGTTTATTTGGTATGACTACCATATAGCTCAACCAATTTCAACCAAATTTTATATGCACAGAAGCAATCACAAGCACTATGTATATGCCAATAAATAACAACCTTGTACGCCATTTTGTAAGATAGCGCCACATGAATTAATAAAGATGTTATGTGATATCTCGAGAAACAATTGAACGTTTCCTGCCAAATTTAACAAACAAGTAGAACTGCGGATAGTGATGTAAACTGGTATGTTTTAAGTACTGTAGTTGAAACTATTACTTTCAAAATGGCGGCAAGATAGCTATTTTGGTTTAGTATGCTGTATCGTCGAAACATTTTATTAATTCCAATGTATCTTTGTATACTGGCAGTATCTATTATATCCATCAAATCTGGATATACTGACCCTCATTTCTCCGCCATTTTGTAAGATAGCCCTACATGAAAAAATGAATTTTTCGTGCCATATCTCGGGAAACAATCAACTGATTTCTTCCAAATTTGGCGAAAAAGTAGTACTGTGGTAGGCCATATTAAATTGAATGATTTAAGATCACAATATCCATATTTTCAGAATGGGGGATATATAAACGTTTTAGCTACGAAACTATTAAATTGATTTTAACTTAATTTTGTATACTGGCAGTATCTATGAAAACCATGGAATGTGGTAGTACGTAATCCATTTCTCCTCCATTTATGATGATCGTCACATGAAAAATTGATGTTTTATGCCATATCTCGAAGACCAATCAACCATTTCCCACCTAATTTTTCACGCAAGTAGTTCTTCACTAGGTTTCGTAAATTGAAATGTTTTAGGTGCAGAAAAACTTTTTTTAATGGATTAAATGTAAATAATTTAGATACATATGTTATAACTACAAAACAATTTTGAAAAATTAAACCAAATTTTGTACAGTAACAGTATCCATTAGAACCTTCAATTATGTAAATAAAGATACTCTTTTGCTGAGTTTTTCAAAATAGTGACAGGTGAGAAAATGGAACATTTTGCCACATTTCCGAAACAATTAAACTTCATTAAGGCAATTTTTGTACACCGTTAGTGCTACAAAAGACTACATTAAGTTACATGATTTAAGTGGGGTCAAGCATTAATTTTCAAAATGGCGGCCATAAATATTATTTAAGAAAATTGGCATATCTAACTTACAATGTAACCAAATTTGCCCAAATGTTTAGGTTAACAGTATGTATTAGAAGTATGTACTGCATTCAGAGCTTTTTTTAAACAATTTTGTAAGATAGCACCGATTTATAAAAAAACTGGTTTTTAAGTCATATCGCAGGGACCAATCAACTTACTTCCAACAAATTATTCATACAAGTAGCGCTACGGTAGGCCATGTAAACATACGTTGACGCACGTCACATACTAGAATAGGCATAGCACCATTACCACATCCTGCCATCTTATTAATACATATCCAGGGCAGGCAGCTGACCACGAAACTTTCAACTCGGGGATTCACCCCCGGGGATGAACCGAGGCTCGATTGACACAGGGAAAGTCCCGAGGCTAATGGCTCGGGGGAGAACCTTCAGCCACGCAAGAGAAATGGCTGATAAGACGGCTCACGACGAAGGAAGCACAGGGTGCCCCCGACCAGAATTGTGCAGACCACAGCTCAGAAATTAGTACCAGTGGAATCCCCACGACACCACCCTCACCCTTCCACCACCCTGGTTGGAGCTCACAATCCACTGACAAGACACAAAATCGGGCACAAAAATGCCCGAATTACACAGGGGAACTCTCAATTATCTCCCGAGAAATTGCTGAAAAAGGTAGCTTCAATACAGTGACGAACGAGTTAGATCACGAGCGCAGCCGAGACGGAAGTTAGTTATTCGGCGGCCTCGACGCGAGGCGGAGAAGTCGGAAGTGCAAGCCGGATCGTGGCGGACATCGACGCAAGAGAGGAGACGCGCTAAGGTCTCAGTAGGGAACCACCAGCCGAGATCGTAGAGACACCACAAGTCTCGGAAAACCAACCCCGGACTTTCGAGAAGGGACGCCGAGATGACCCAGCTACACCAACCAACGAAGACAACTCACCAAAAGCCACAGTCCCAGTTAAGTAACAACGTCTCCATTCAAGCAACCTTCCCCCCGACGCATAGCATTCCGCCCTTCAGGCCTACGATGTGTGTGGGTGGGGGGGGGCTCAGTCTCGTGGGTGTGTGTGTGTGTGTGTAAATACCCATGTTATTTTCAGTCAAATAAAATACTTGTGTGTTAACTAACACTACAGGTGCCCTTAGTCTGCACCAAAGTACAGTAACTCAGAACCCTACTAGCCACTATCCTGTATAACTCAGGTGGCAGTAGCATCAACGTTATTTAAGTAGCTCAGACACTTATTTTCAAAATGATGGCCATGTAAATACTTCAGGTTAGTGAACCCTCTCATTCAAAATATTAGACCGATTTCATACAAATTTGTTGCTCCGAATTCTACCCCAGTGATGCAGTTGATTGCACGCTAGCTTATTTTTATGAGGCCTTCTGGGTTCGAGTGAGTGAGTGAAGAGATTTGTGCGGCTCTTAACATAGGGGTCTTGAGAGCCGATGAGGATGACGCGAGGTGAGAATGGAGCAGCGCCGGAATGAAAGGGCGGGGGAAACCAGAGATCTCGAGAAAACCCGCTGACCAATGGCATCGTCTGGGCACGGTTCCCACTTGAGGAAATCCGAGAGCGACCCCGCCGGGAGTCGAACCCGGTTCGCCTAGGTGGATGGCGAGTAGTCTAACCACTACACCACCGTGGCCCCGTTTTGGGTTCGAGTCCGAGGTAAGGCACATTTGTATTTTTAATTGTCTCGGTATTCTTGCATATATTGTTGGTATCATCTCTAATGATATTGCTGTCAACGAATCGTCAAGGCCTACTTACCATCTGCACTTTTAAGAACTTAATTAAAAATTATTTTCACTCATGTAGTCGAAAGTTTGCTCATTAGTTACGGTTGAGCGCTGCATGCCCGAAAAACACGCCTGGCGCTTCGAAAATGGTAACTATGCCTAGTCGTTGTGCTAATGGGTGTAATACCCGAGCTGAAAAGGGTGTACTAGTTCACCGGCTACCTTCAGGTGAAATAAATGCCGAAAGGAAAGCAATTTGGCCACAAAAAATTCGAAGAAAAGATTCGATACCAGGAAGCAGTGCTGCTCTCTGTTGGGTAAATTATCAGAACCACACATTAAGTTTTTTAAGTGACCAGTGCATATTGTATATCAATGTACATGGGATTTTTTTTTTTTACATTGTAAACTTTACATCATTTCTCTATCAAAAATATCTTAACGGCTTGTATGTTGCAGTAGCATGTTTATTAAAGTAATCGTATATAATTAAACACAAAATATCTTTATATTTTTTATACGGAAGACTGGGGGATATGATGTTTATAACACGTGTAGGGGCCTGTTACTTGTGTAGAATGAAAATGATTGTGTATACCATGCAGAATAAATACAGCATTTGTTTGATGGTTCATCTGAGAGCTCCCATTTCTTCTCTGTATTTAACACCTCGCCTATTTATATTTACATCGCGTCATGAGTCAAACAAAACTTGGATTGCATAATCACTGTGGCAGTTCATACAGAGACTCACAACATTATTCTGTCACTGCCCTGTGTCCTGTAGGACGTTATAATATTGTAGTACTGCGTAGTTATTAGTAAACAAAACGGTTTGCAGACATTATATGTATTGCCCACCATCACAAATGTTAACATGAATGATTTCTCATACCGAAAAATAATTCCATATGTCTTCTAAACATTTTCAAATGAGTGATATGCATCTCGCGTTAGTATTCATCACCACAATAACAAGCACCATAGGCACCATGCCCTCAGCACTTCATTACCTCGTTGGATACCCTTTTTGTCTGATCACTTCTCTCAAACGAGTCTGCATGTCGGAAATTATTTTCTTGGTTTAATCTTGGTCTATGTGTTTCCGTTCTTCCGTCAGCATCCTCTTCAATTCTTCTTTCGAGGTAAACGGTGTCCTCCTGACTCTCGTGTTAAGTTAATTCCACAGATTCTCAGAAGGGTTTAAATCAGGTGATTGGGGTGGCGTTTCGATAATCTTTGAACAGCTATATACAGAAGCAGTTCTCGCACCATACGCGACGTGTGTTTCGGATCGTTGTCCTGATATAATTTGAAAGTCGGTTGAATACCTTATTTGTCAGCACTTCTATGCAAACTGCGTTCAAGGATTGCTAAGTAGTCTTCCTTCGTTGTATCCCCGATAAACAACAACTCACCCACTCCAGCTGAGGATATGCAGCCCAACACCATAACGTGGCCGCCGCCGTGTTGTACTGTTGGCTGCAAATTCTTGTTTTGGAGCTTCTCACCATAACCCTACCATCTAACTAAACGATGTCAAACTTGCTTTCGTCCACGAATATCATGTCATTCCACCACTCCTGTTCCTTATTGGAATGGTCTTTGGCAAAGGCAAGTATTCTATTCCTGTTAACTTTGCTTACATATAGGTTTCTTCCTGGCAACTCTGTCATTATATCCATTCTCTCTGATTACCCTAAGAACTGTTTCTAGGTGCACATGTGTTCCACATACCTGGAGTAACCCTGCAGTAATTTTCGGTGCACTTAATCAAGGATTACATGTTTTTACGTAGTATAGACCGTCTCTGTCGTTCGTTAAGCGTACTTGGTCGCTCTTTCTGTGGTAGAGATTCTACTCTATCTGCCTTTACATGTCGTTTTATAATGTCACAAACTGTACTCTGAGAAATATTTGCTGGTGGCGAAATATTCCTCTGAGAAAAGCCCTTAGCATGATGGAAGATGACGAGTTGTCGTTATTCCAATGTTGTATTGCACCTCTTACGCCCCATCTGGAGGCAGTAGTAGCTAGCAACGCACAATGATACGTGAGGTGTACTCGCGCGTTCCTTCGATCTTGGCTGTGGTGGAATGTGCGCCCACATTGCAGTACCTACTGCTGGCGAGTTTAACCGAATACTGGAGTGACGTGATATGGCACAGCTTTAAAGCAAATAATGGATATGCACCATCGTTTTTCGTTTGTATTATATGCCGTCTTATGCATTACTGCACATCAGGCATTCCTTTCTACAGTTGTGTAGCGTAATATTCCTCCGGCACGTATGCAATGACAATATTCTATTAAGACTTACATATAGAATTTTTCGCGAAACCCACGATTTAGGGTCAACATTCCATGTTCCAGCAGGTTTTTCGGTAAAAAATTAGTTGTGAAATCTTAATTTTTTTTACAGGTCAAACGTAATGAGTGGATGAAATATGACAATTCCGTAGGAATTCCCATGATGTGTAGCACTGGTGCAGAAATTTGATGAGATTTTTTTAAAAGTAATATTCGAGAAGGAGCGAGTTGGGTGACGAGTAGCGTTCGCTCTTCCAATGCTAGCGGTGCGCTCCGCGGGTCAGGATGGGGGCAAGATGGCCGTTGACTGGATAAATGGCTATACTCTCTATATAGAGAGCTCTAGCGTACAGTGCTCCCGTCGTCACGCTTTCGTGAGTAAATCAGACCTGTATCAGTGGCACTTTATCACACGCGATGAAAGCTTACAGCTGTAACTTCAACTGTACAGTTTCGCTTTTATCCTACCTATTGAGGAAACTGTGCAAGCAAGCTCTAAAGTTCTATTTTTATTTTTTTGCCATTTTTCATTTTTCTTTTAAATGCGCGTGAGACGATAAAAACCAAACTGTAAAGGCATATATATTAAATTTTTATCGTTTATGGCAAACAGTCTTATTACCAGGATATTTATTCACTGAGATATGCGTGAACGCGCAATTAAGCGTACAGAAAATATGTAGGCACTACTAACTCCCAAGGGTTCTCAATTCCGCCAGTTATTGGAAATAAAGGTTCCCGCTTTCATACACAAAATAAATTCTCGTGCATTTTTCAGTGGCCCGGAAAACAACTCACGATGTCTAGAAAAAAAACTGTTTCCTTTACGGATGAGAAATCGAGATCTACGAATCGTAGGTAACATGCGGACGAGTTGCCGGTTTCAAATTCTGAGTGATTCAAGATGTTTGTGTCGCCTTTAGAAGTATATTTAGGTTAGTCCCATTTGTAAACCGACCACCAATTAGCCTTCCGCTAAGAAAATGGAGACCTTACTAATCCCTGTTATTTTAAAAACATACTTTTTGTGCATTGAAGTATTACTTTATTATTTCTCTTTCATTGCTGCTTTTTAAGGTGTCCGTTTATACTGAAAGTGAAAGGCTAAATTTGGAGGGGGGTGCCTTACAAAAGAAATCTACTTAAACATACGAACAACAAAAGGCGACAAACATGCGTGACTTTACTGGGGAACTGAATCAAGAAAATGTTGTTCCAAAAGAAACATGATAACTTCTACCGTGGTGGTCGCCGAGTTGTGACAGAACTGCTACTTTTCAAATAAACCTTTGCAAAGAAATTCTGTCCGTAAAAAAACAAATATTTTAACATAAATACTGACGAGAGCGAACAATTTTTTGACAGTGAATGACGAAAATTAATTCAGCATTTAAATGAATTAATTAAAAGCTAAAGGTCAATTGGTTGCCAATAAATATTTTGTTCTATAAAAGAAGAAAAACTACGGTAATGGTAACATATTTATGTTTGTAGTAACTTCAAGGCTAGGCTGGCCATAATCATTTCACAGAAGACGGGATAGCTGTGGTTTTGGGAGGGGAAAGCTCACCCTACGAAGATCTATAAATAATTATATCATAATAGTGTCTATGATATTCATTTTTTTTAATGGAAACATAACAAAACTAAAACACATTTTGCTCAATTAATTTTAATACTTAATTATTATTTTAAGTATGTTTAATAAAATATCAGAATATTTGTATATTTCATGCATTTTATTCGGTAACCAAAAAATTACCCAAAAAAATATACCTAAATATAACATCGTATTTAGTTTGTACGTCTTCAAATAACAGCACATATTTTTATTCATAAAAATATTTTTCGTCCTTTTAATTTTTTAGCTATCTGAAAAAAAATGGCAAAATAAAACCAAATATGGGACTGTCCCGTCCAAAACAATACTTTTAGACAGCCTACTTCACCGCGGAATTTGATAGACACTTAGGGTACAATTCGTTAGGCTAGTGGATAGGTTGATTTTCACACGTAGCGGAAGGATACACGCAAGGCCAAAAAAAAGTACCTTGGTAGCGCTCGTGATGCAGGTACAGAGGCTATTGTCAAGGAGCAAACTCTATATAGTCCCTGTCGAGTCACTAATTTGTCAGGCCACAGTCGCGTTCCCAAAGCCGAAATTAAAATGGATATTTACTAACGCTTATTAATTTTAAACTTGAAAACAACGAAAATGCACTTGCTCTAGTAATTACTGTTGGGTGATTAGAAAAATAATTTCACTTGCAGTATACTGAAAATCATACAATGAAAATGTTGTGACTTCACGCGATCTTTGCACAGTTGCTGATTTGTACCATGCCTATCATTGCGTTTCCGAGATCGTTTATCTTCAAACAGGTTCGTGAGAAGGGGGTGGAGAAAACAAAAAGAGTTTAAGAATGTGAGGGGTTGACAGTCTTCAATAACTGATTGTAAACATTAATGGGAGTCAGCCCCTAAAATCATTTACGCCAATTTTCCNTTGACAGTCTTCAATAACTGATTGTAAACATTAATGGGAGTCAGCCCCTAAAATCATTTACGCCAATTTTCCACTGGATGAACAGTAAGGAAAAATATAGTAATAAAAGCTATGTAACCTAGACATTGTAAATATTGGCGAGGATGGGTTCCCTATATTCGTTAGTGTTCGTGCTCTTTCGTATAATATCACTTTGCAGGGTAGCCAATACCTGAATTCTTAGCTTTTTCATCGTATTGATCAGGGGGCNTTCTTTCGTATAATATCACTTTGCAGGGTAGCCAATACCTGAATTCTTAGCTTTTTCATCGTATTGATCAGGGGGCTGTGGTTGGTGTAACGGCTAGAGTGCTTGTCTCCCACTAAGGTGGACCGGGTATGATTCCCGGCGAAGTCTCTTCCGGATATTTGCTCGTGGAAATCGTACCACACACCACCGTTGACGGGTTTTCTCGGAGTTCTCCCATTTACTCCTCCCTTGCTGTGCTCAATTTCCACCTCGTTTCACCCTCATCGGGTCTGAATATTGCGCTGTTAAGGGGTAAGTATGACCGCCATCTTGGATTTATTTATATTCCTCCGTAACTTAATTTCCAGAGTCGATATTTAAATACTAAGCTTGTCAAGAAACAGGAAACATTGTAACAGTTATTTCGAAAACCAACTTCTTTTTCTTACACGATTCATTTCATATCTGTAAATGATTACCTCATTATTTAATAACTTTAGACCCACATGGGAGAATACGGATATAACTGAAACCATAAAAATTTCAAAAAAAATTCTAAGTAGTCCTTTACGTCACGTTAAGCATTGATTTGTAATATCTGATCATAAATTTTTATTATGAAGATTTGTAAAATAACAAAGCTGGAAGGGGAACTACCCCCTTACAGTAAGGCTTGTCTGCAACCCTTTTGCAGAAATTCTTCGTTTCCATGCAATAACTTCAGTTTCAGAAGTATTATTGGAAATGTTTGATTATAGAAAAATTTACAATTGACTTGGTGTTTAATACTTTCCTATCTTATTTGCACTGTCTGCTATTTCCTGCTTGCAAAAAGGCGGGAACTTATTGATAAAATACAAATATGTTCTCGAATGTTTACGACTAGCAGATAGCGCACGATTAAAATCAAGCACAAAAGTGTTGAACAACTCGTAATATGTACATTTTATAAAATCGTGCTTTGTCAGTAAATACTATGAATCGGAAATTACGACCCGCAAACGAATCATTTCTGCAAGGGAGGTGAAGCCGGGCGTCAAGAGCCGCCCAAACTTCTCCAGTTCGCTCCGCCCGGCGCACTGGTGTTCTCTGACGAGCGCGCTCACGTCGGCAACGACAACGTAACGTGTTTACAATCTGCAGTTCAAGAGAAGAACGCGACGCAGCACACGGGGAGTGTCTTCCCTCTACTCCGCGACTACCGCGGGACGCAGGCCGGGGTCCAGACAGACCTTGTGCTAGGTCAGTCAGGCCGCGGCGGGCTCGCCT
>NQII01010143.1:3656-15559 GCA_002778355.1 Clitarchus hookeri | reverse complement strand
ATACCCCCCTCCCCCCTCCTTTTTCAGCAACAGGAAGAACTACGTGAGAGTGCTGCTTGCACGTCATTGTACTGCCACTTCCTGCCTCGTGGTACATGATTTCCACGAGAAACTGAGCACTTTACAAAGCCCTGATTGAAGATCTATTTGCATACACATTGTGTATTCTTCCGCCACAGGAAGACCTGTTAAGTCGCATTTTTCCAACTTTGCAGGGGAGGGATGTTGAAGTTTAAAAACTGTTATGCTCTTCGCCTGTATGTTGATATTTCAAATGGCTGTATCTTGTGACTGATTGTGTTTTTCCCCCATGACTGTGACACCAGTATAAAACACCGTATCGAAGCAAACAAATGACATAAAAACCCGGAAATCGAAAAAAAATGGACTTGTCAAGATTTTCCCCTGGGGTCTCCGTATGTAAAATATACATACATTGCCACGTGCCTCATCAATTTTTTTTACGCATCGGTCAAGTGAAACTGCAAAATTATTACTAAATTATATCTTCACAAATGTGCTCGTTCTTACATGCATAAAGCCCCAGTCATACATTTAAATTTTCCCAGTCAACTATATTTGACAATAAAATTTCAAGACAAAAAAAGGCCGTAAAATTTTTCCTTCCAAACAATTTTATCAAATAATCTTCAATGTGTTTGAAAATTTGTCACAACGTCAAATTTTTATACTAGGGGAATATAATTTGAATTATTATTAAAAAAATTATTTTCATAGTGAGTAATTGTTTTTGTTTTTTCATGCAGTCAATTACAGGAATAAATGTAAGAAATGTAATTTATTTTCGCTTCCCTACTAAATTCAAATTTTTTTTTATCAGCGATGTTTTCTGCACAATGAAATTTAACGCCTCCGAGTTGATAATATCATGTGCAATATTCCCTTCAAATAGCATTCATGCCCAGACAGCTTTACATAAATTAATTATCTTCATAACTTATACTTCGTTTCCAGCAATTATTCGTTATTTTTAAGTTTCTTGACGTAAATTTTTATTGTGCGCGATTCTGATTGGCTGAGACCGTCAAACATCAAAGACATTTTAGAACCGATCCAATCTTCAAATGTTGGATGGAAACCGAAGCCATCCAACTTTCTCAAACACATATGGCGGCGTTTATGTTGTTTCGATGACGTCATACCTGTCCAACTTTATTTGATCAAACAGTTTGATGGAAAATTTGACAGTGTGACAGAGGCTTAAGAAAAAACTAGAAATCAAAAGCTAGAGTACTCATAGATGTTTACCTAACACTTTTTAATATAACGCTTAAACAAGGAACTACTTTCCCTCTGTCGTTACCAACTGTACTGGGCGCATGCAGGTACGGTCAGTGACATTTTTCAAAGGTTGATTTTAAAAGTGCTCATTCAACCGTGAACAACCTTTGCATTACTACGACTACTCAATTGCCATGGTTAAACACCTGAAAAGTTTGCGAATTCATCTGAGAATAGTTGAAGTTCAAACACGTTTAAAATGTGTGTCCCGCTTTCAATAGAACCCCAGTTGGATAGGACTAACCTGCAAGGAGGCAAATGTACCCAATCCCGTTTCAAATGCCTGGGGTTAAACTGGAGCAATAGCCAACGAAATACTACTGGATTATCGAACGCACAAATGATTGTAGGGTCTAGCTTGTGAGCCAGCCTCCTGTCACAGCGTTGGAACGCGATTCATAAGCCACAGCAAGGGGCAAACAATCCAAGCTGTTATGAGCCTTACGGAACAATCGTAACAAAGCGTTCTCAACTGCGCTCCTAGAGGATGCCCAAAAAGGAAACCCGTGGGTCAATTTCCGCAACCAGTGTTGCCCTCTTAACAATAGTACGAGAAAAGGGCCGAGCCCCGAAGTCGTTTTTCCTTCAGCATAACACTTCAAAATCATCACTCTGATTTCACATGTTATAACCATTGACCAACAAACACTTAAGGTGCAAGGTTTAAAAATTATATAAAAAACACAACACTGAATTCGGGGTAGTAAATATGTAAATATTTATTTAAATAATTAAATAGATAACAATATAATTATTTGAGCATCACATGTGAGATGTTCTGTCGATTGCAAGTACTACCAAAATAACACTGTATGAACAATACAAAATTCAAAACAATGTTAATATGGATATTCAATTTAATTAGGTTTTTGGGATATTAATTAATTGAAACAAAATTCAATATTATGGGATGAGTGGTGCACCACTTAGTATTTTACGCATTATACAAGTGTATACAAAGTATTCCATTTTTTTTGTACTTTGCAATTCACAAATCAATTATTAACTAACGGGGTACGAAATGTCCAGCGAATCCACATACGGCCAAATAAATAAGTGCACATGGCTTTCCTGAATTTGAAGAGCAGCTAGCAGATCAACAGCCACGGCGAAACATCATTGCCATGAGGCTGGGCTTGATATCAGCAAGGCATTTCGAGCAGCAAGATACCGGAATATGAACGTATCAAGCCATGTAGGAAAGGTGGACCGCACTACAAAGTAAAAAATCCATCCAAAATAACAAACAGGAGAAAAATAAACACGCAATTCACTCGTGAAATTAAAAAAAAACAGAAAATACACACACCACAGGCGGTGATGCAAAGCTTTAAGACACAATTTGTTGGAAATAGGAATGTAAAAATTACGTGACTTCGCATAATGATTCTTGGAAGAGAAAAGAAAGAAGGTCACGTCAGCACCAAAGACGTTTGCGCGACTAGACAATCTCGCCAGCATGAAAGAATCGATATAATCGAATGACCATGTGGTGGTCCCGAATTACTTTGGAGATTAATACTAACAACATATTTAAAATTTCCTTTATTCACATTATATAAATTACATTAACGTTATGTAGAACAGATTTTTTTACAGAGCGAAATAAAGTTTGAGCAGGTAAATACCGCTAAAAAAAACCGCACAACACTCCCTCCATCGAACCAAACCACATCCCGGGATGTTTTCCATAGAGAGCCACACATGGACTGCAAACCAAAAATACCCAAATATCTACATAGACTAACCCAACATTAAAAAAAACTTAACTACTAGTTTCTGCAGTACGAGGAGGCAAGATCACAACTGCAGTTCGCTTAGGAACGGTAGAGGACGAGGTAAGAGTGTCAGGAGGTGAGTGTTTTGGTCTGTAATGAACCTTTAGCAAAAGCAAAAGGCACAGACTAAGGCAAAGGACACTAAGGGTACAGAAAATTATGAGAGGAACTAAGTACAAATTAGTATCAGGATGGATTTGGGGGTGTGGTTGCAATAATCTACGAACATCATAAAAATTAGAGCCATGTGGTTGAGATATCATAAGATCCAGTTATTTAGTCAAAGTATCATTTAGTGAAATATTAGGGAATTTAGAAAAGCGGAACGATGAAAGGTTACCAGCAAATATAGGAACGTGGAGCATTGGAAAGGATAGGTTCAGATGGATGACTGAATTCACCGAACCAAAGGTTTTAAAGAAAGGACTCACAATGTCACAGCGGCTAGCGTTGCTAATGGATCCAGTCGCATTTAAGAAATAGTAAAGGCAGATAAGGTGTCGACAGTGGATCCTGTCAACAGTGGACAGGAAGGTTACTTCAATAGTGAATTTAGTAGTAAAGAGCCAAAGTGAACTATTTTCAGAAAGAATGGAAGTTCAAGACTGACAAAAGACTTCTCACAGAACTCCAGATATGGCCTGCCCAAACATAGCTTGAATTCACAGCTCATGACATGAGCATCAAAGCAAGGGAAGTTAGAAGGACAGGGAATAAGGCCATTAGTTTTACAATTAACCAAAGCGTTAGAGTTCACTGCTGCAAAATATTTTCTATCACGACTAACAACCAAGATTTTATTAAGGTGAATCAGAAGATATCGGTTTAGTTTAGGGAACAGGAAGGGGACAGAGAGAATATTATATAACGCTCAAAGAGACTATCCTTACTGGCCAAGGGTACATTAACAACGACATTAAGTGATCCATTGTACATAACAGCTTGTAGGTGAACAGTCTGTCACAAGACCATAAAGACTATATAGATTTTCAGGTGTGACAGGAGCAATCATGTCCAGGAGTAAAGTAATTAAATGCAGAATTTTGCTTAATGCATTAATAAATGCCATGAACACTGGTTTAAATTGCGTGTTTAAAGTCAAATCTCTCAAGTCTTGCATTTGATAGTGCTTCACTGACACACAATAACATAGAGATAAATTCTAAAACTTGCAAGAAGCATGTTGCTAATCACTTCGTGTACAGTATCCTTTACTAAACGATAGAATTTGTAGTAATGTTCCAAATAATAAGATGCCAGTTTTTTTATATTTTTCGTATTATTCAAAACACGATCAGCAAGGTTTTTAAGGAGAAGAATATGATTTGCTAGGTTAGTGGTAATATCTTCTTGTGTATCCGAAACCGAATTTAGTATTTTCTCCAGGAGTTTGAATTCATCACTATCTATGGTCCCAAATAATGTTTNAGCCCCCTCCAATATTTAAAATTCCTCTATTTTGCCTGAAATTGGAAGGGAAGAAAAAGGTTAATGTTGCAACCTCAGATTTGAAAGCTAATGCAGATTCCTTAAACCGTGACACTGCAATTAATATATTCGTGGGGAGACGTGTCTTACAAACACACTGCAATGCAGTTCAAGCAAAAGGTAGATGGGCCCCACAAAATATATCAATTTTGACATAATAAATTTGTAGACAGTAGTAAATTGTTAATTTTACAATAATTGTTTTGGCATATTTTTTTATATTAATTATACCTCTAATTATTGTTTGCAAAAAGTGGGCAATTTTAAAATGAATAACTATATAGTTTACATTTTTTTATTTTTTATTATAAATAACAATATTCAAATATATTGAGAGTAAATTTGGCCTTATTTAATTATATTAAAAAGTTTAAATTCTATTTTTGACTCTTTGTATTAGAAATATGCTCAATGTTATACGTTTCCACATTACTTAAATGCATGTAAGCTCAGCGCATCTTTGACAGTCCATTTCAGCCAGACATAAATGCACTCCATCCTACACGGTGACAATCAGTTTAAATGTTTTAATTATGAAACAGTGCCCGTCTCCAGCTGCACTCAACACATCCATTATACTACACAAGGTGGTGGGAATTACTACTTGTCCCGCCTGCAAGAGCTGCAACCATCATTGCTCTCGCCAGCCAGCGGTTGCCTACTGATAACTGCACCACGCATTTCCGATGCTATATGTTCACAAAATACATGGTGAGTATAAAAGAATACCCCAACTTTGAAGGTCTATAATATCAAAACAAAAAACCTACAACCTTGATTGACCAATCAAATGAACCTTGGAACCGTGAAGTTGGTTTACTATACATTCATAAATGTTCAATGTGACCACCATGAGCGGCCCGAACGACATCTACGCGATAATCAAACTCGTTCCACGCACTCGTCAGCATGTACGGTGTTACCGTTTGGATGGCGTTCGTAACGCTCGGTTTGTGGCGATGAGGGGGAAGCAAGCTCACATTCGACACGTCAATGTGAAGGGGACGGTCTGATGTTTCCTTTATGTGCCCAGAACGAGGTAGACGATGCCTTCATGTATGAGCTGGTTTTTAGCGATGAAGCGACGTTTCATACAAATGGTAACGTGAACCGACACAACATGCGGATATGGGGTCAGAAACCTCCACATGAAACCACCGAACACGAGCGCGCTTCCCCCAGAGTGAACGTGTTTTGCGCTGTATCCAAAGACACGGTTTTCGGCCCTTTTTTTTTCACGAGCCCGCTGTTACTGGAATCGCTTATTTGGACATGCTTACAGAGTGGTTGTTTCCTCAGTTAGAAGAGGCAGCTGGGGACTTCATTTTCCAGCAGGATGGTGCGCCACCCCATTGGCGCCTAGCTGTTCGCGGATACCTGAACGGGACGTTGCCGCAACGCTGAATTGATCGAGGAGCAGCTGGTGACCAGGCTCTTCATCACTGGCCCCCAAGAAGCCCGGATCTTACCCCGTGCGATTTTTTTCTATGGGATTGCATAAAGGACCAAGTGTTTCGTCCACCATTGCCGGCTAACATTGACGACATCAAAACGATAATTACGGACGCCATCCAAACCGTAACACCGGACATGCTGACAAGAGTGTGGAACGAGTTTGGTTATCGCGTATATGTCGTTCGGGCCGCTCGTGGTGGTTAAATTGAAAATTTATGAAAATTAGGTGAACAAACTTCACAGTTCCACGTTTCATTTGATTGGTCAACAAAGTTTGTAGGTTGTTTGGTTTTGATATTATAAACCTTCAAAGTTGGGGTATTCTTTTATACTCACTATGTAGATTAGTGCACAGTGACGAAATGGCATAGCGGTTCCTTTGAAGTGGGCGCGCCCATACTCTGATTAGCTGCGCGAGGCTCTGGGAACGTACCTTGTGTCTGATTGGCTACTGCATGGTGCGAAATGTTCCCTCTCGGCTGAGTTGTCGGCTGGCGAGTAGGTTACCTGGTTGGCGAATGGCGTTCCAGCATTTTGCTAGTCAGTGGCACCATTTCGCTGGCTTGTGCGGCCGCAGTTCGCGTAATGAACGGCAGTTCCACTTCCGTATTCTTGAGTACTCTGTGGTCTTACGTTGAACAATTCCGGACGTGGGTAAATTTAATTTATTCTCCTCCATCACCCCTTCGAGATTGACCAAAGCATGAATAATGTGTCCAATCCCACGGCAAAGTTAATTTTGCATATTGTGGAAGAATACACAATATGCATACAAGTATATCTTAAGCAGAGCTAAAAAAGTGCTCAGTTTACTGTGAAGAGTCTATAACTACTGCTATTCGTAAGTTGATGAAGTGAAAATGTGACGTTAGAAGTTAAAAACATCAGTACATTAAAGAATTACGACAATTCATATTATAAAGCGTGTAAAACTAAAAAGCGCATTTCAATTGGCCTCCAATTTAACAATGCACTACTAGTAAAATATTTTTAATATTTTTTTTGCAAACATTGGATTTTGAACAATGCAGTCTCTTTCTCCAGTAAAATATCGTGTAGTGATGAGGTAAAGTTTGTTTTCAAATATTTCTGGTTAAAAACCTTACCGGACTAAATAGGCTCTACAATTCTGACTTAGTGGAGTTCTGTTAGCTGGACAGATGATGAAATTAGTATTTTGGCTCCCTGGGGCCGCGTGTGCGCGGTGAACCGTTCCAACCTAGTCCGGCTAGGTTCAGTCAGCTACATTTGTTCGCTCTTGTTGTTTAACTCCCTCGCTTGGTAGCTTATCGTTGGGAGGGTGTGGCCTACAACGACAGTAAGCCTAAACCTATGTATAGTAACAGCGCACGCGGACGCCTGGATTCGAACACGGAACCAGGAGATTTTGGCCACTACGTTCGCGGTAGCGTGTTTGACACACAATTCGGATGTCGTGGGTTGGATGCTAGCCGGCTGCACTGGAGATCGTGTTTACGAAGCTGCATCTTCTATGCCCACTCCAAACAAACGCCTGTCTCATTACTTGAGAGGATTCATCACGCGCAGAAAATAACTACTTGGACGGCGGACAGGGAATTGCTGGCACCCTCCTGCGTATATTTCACGATAAATGACAACACTGCAGTAGCTATCGGTTTCCCTCTCTATCTCCCTCTCTTTTTCCATCTCTCCCCCTGGGGGCCGCTGTAGTGTAGTTGTTAGACTACTCGCTTCCCACCTAGGTGAACCGGGTTAGATTCCCGGCGGGGTCGTCCCCGGATTTTCGCATGTGGGAATCGTGTGGACGATGGCGCTGATCGGCGGGTTTTCTCGGGGATGACTCGTTTTACCCGCCCTTGCATTCCGGCGCTGCTCCATACCCACCTCGCTTCACCATCATCGGCTCTCAAGACCACGATGTTAAGAGACGCCCAAATTTCTTCGCTCACTCACTCTCCCCTCCCCTCTCTCTCTCTCTCTCCCCCACCCACACCACCTCTCTGGCTTCCATCCATGATGCCTCCGCAATACCTTTTTCAATTACTCTCCTGTAAAATGTGCAATGCCCTCGTAATAATGATTTTACTCAAAAAATTTTAGAAACTACAATAGGGGATAAAGCAGGAAATATTTTTATTAATATTGTAACAATGCTTACAACGAACCGGTTTTGAAAGCAACTGCACCGGAATTCGTTTGAAAATTGCTAATTTCCCCCCGAAAAGAAAACCGTTATTTCAATTACAAATGAAAATGTTGTATGCATAAAAACGGAATGATTCTTTTCATTATAATCTTTAATTGAAGCATTTGAAGTTTATTGGCTATTAGAAAATTTTCCTTCGTTAAGCATTACGCACGTCTCTGTGCAATTTGCAGAAGTCTACAATGAAGAATTTTAGCAGATGTGATGAATACCTCTTAAAGGCTGTTCACTGAAAAGGTAAGCACTTTTGAAATCAACGTCTGAAAAAAAAATCACTACCTATAACTAGGGACAGGAAAATTTTCGATTTAAACTGTACGTAGGCTAGACTCTGCAGTCTTTGTTCACTGGACGCAGCCTTAATAAGTAGCCTCTTCTTTCCTTGACAAGGCAGCACAGGATTCGGTGCATTAATTTTTTTATGCAGGTTCGCTATTGACCTACAGTCGTCCACTGCGTGTCTGAAAAACTAAAAAAAAATCAAAAAAGTTACTCATTGTACATACTTTACAAATAACGTCATTCTTACACTTACGTGAATGTATAGAAAAACCCGAAGCAAAATAAATAACTTCAGTTTTTACAAATGTTTAACCTAACACCTTTAATTCAGCGTTAAGGCATGGAACTACTTTCCGTCCGTCGTTGCCAACTTAAAAGGGGGAAAGTCACTCAACATGCACGTTAAAATACACGCAGGTGAGTTAGTGACATTTTTACAAGATCAGCATGTAAGTGACGCGGTACGGGAGGTCGGCACGAGGCGTCGTTAAAGTCCTCCTTGGGCACGGAGGTCAGCCGTGCCACGCCCCCTAGGCCTCTCTTCCCGGAACTGACCCCCAGTGGCTGCCTTTGAAGGGGAGCCGCCCCACGTCGTCAACATCGCTGACGACGGGGGGAAATGACCCCAGGATGGGACCCCCGGAGAAGTCCGGCGTTGCCACCATTCAAGGGCTGAAGGACGGAACATGAGGTGAACCGAGTTTGGTCTTCGGTGCATAACCTCCACACTGAGCGAAATGTTTGTTCCAGCCATTAGAATACTTGTTTGTATATGGCGAAAAATATTGTATATTGAGTTGCCCCAAAGAAATATTTTGTCTTGTAAACAAAACTTGAAAATCAACAAAATTTATTTTGTTCCTCTAACAAAAAAAATAAAACACTGGTCACGATTAATTGAGCACTTCTGAAATCAAAAATTGAAACTGCCACTAAATGCACACACAATTACTGGAATACGCCCTGTAAAGTTGGTAACGACGGAGGAAAAGTAGTTCCATTTCATAACGTTGAATTTAGAGTGTCAGGTGAACATTTGTTAAAACTAAAATTATTTATTTTGATTTCTCTTTTTTTTTAATGCATAAAGTGTAAGAATGAGCAAATTTGTAGAATGTTTACTTGTCTAACAATTTCACATTTTCACTTGACCGACGCATGAAGAAAGTTTTCAATCCCATGGCAATGTTAATTACACTTATGGTGGCAGAATACACGAATTTTATAAAGTAGATGTTCATCAGGCTTTCAAAAGTGATCAGTTTACCGTGAACGGCCTATACACGCTTGAATAAACAAAACCTCTGTGTTAGGATAAAACAAATTAGGCTGTCAAAATAATATTAATTTGAATCAACTTTACGTATTTGTTAGGCCACTTATTCGATTGCCTTTGTTCGAATATGCAGCTCCAGAATTCGTTTATAATTGGGATAGTAACAATATTTATTAGCGAATTTCTGTATGCTTAAAAACGGTATGAATATCCTAATAAAACAAATTCGAAAGGAAACTAATAAGTAAGGCTACAAAACTTAAAAATATTTATTTAAGCATGTTGTCGAGTATTTGAACAATTCGTGTATATCTTAAAGCATTTCCGTTTCAACAGCACTCGCTTTAGCTGAGATTGCTAGGGCGTAGCGCAAACGAGTTAGGTTCGAATCTTGGTCAGGCTTCCATTTTTTTATATTAACCGAAACTGTTTAACGTACGTAGAGCCAAACAAATATTTAATTTAGTTGCACAAACCAAATAATAGTTCGGGGAAACTAAACAAGAGCAAAAAATTATTTCGTATCAACAATAAAGTGTTTTATTTTCCTTATACAAACAATTAATTTGGTTGTGCCAAACACGCTTTCATTCGACAAAACCTTTTTCTCAATCCAGCTCTGGCTGACGCATTGTCAACAGTACTGTGAAGAACATGTGTTCAGTTACACTGTAAATTTTTTTTTTTTCCTTTTTTTTCGGTAATTGTCATAAACTGTAATGGGAGTTTGTAAGTGCACATCAGTGGGTATCAAAATGTGGTGCGCGGGCCAATGGTCGCCAATGACTGAGACCCNATGGGAGTTTGTAAGTGCACATCAGTGGGTATCAAAATGTGGTGCGCGGGCCAATGGTCGCCAATGACTGAGACCCGGAAACTTCGCGGATTCATTCTGCAACAAGATAGACTCGAGCCTCAGTTAGTCGTTCACTGGCCGTTGCTCCAGTTTAACCCACTGCCCAGGTAGCACGGGATTCGGTCCTTGTTTTCCCTACAGGTTCTTTATTGGTCGAAAGTCGTCGGGGGCGTTTCTAACAAACTGTGGTCCAATAGAAGCCAAACTTCACGGTACATGGGAATAAAGTTAAACTTGTCCTTAAATGAACTCGCGAAATTTCCGGGTCTCTATCAATGACTAGATATCCGGCGATCCGCGAAATGCTCTGAATATGGCCATCAAGTATTTCCAGTCATAGAGATGCTTAGCTCTATAAAAAAAACAGCAACTTTCATAAAATTAGCTTTAACTTCTCTAAAAAAAAATTAGTATATAAGGGTTTTATAACAAAGTATTTCACTAATTTTTTTAATCACTATTTTTACAATTTAGTGATATATTTGAAAAGGTGTCAAAGCATATGGCCCGTATAAGATTGACATTCTACACCCGTAGTAAAGGAAAATGAAGATAAGGAAAAAAATTTTATTTTTTAAGAAGCACATGTACATCACATCACTTTAAAACATCCGTAACCCTCATTTCAGAATGTCTCTCTCGTCGATCCAAGAGTCATCACGCTTCGAGTGTGCAAGACACCTCACGTACGCTCGAGCATTGCGTCATGTCTAGTACACACAGAGTGGAAAAATTAGCGTTACAGTACATTAGGCTGCAAATAAGTAAATTCTAGCACACGTAGTTGGTAACTTCGCTAGAAATTTGACTCTCTCCTGAACATGTTTAGGAAAGCTACCATTTAGGTACGAAAAAACAGGGTTACCATTCATGCTATTTAGTACGAGTAAAAAATGATTTAATCACTTTGGCAATAATATGCTTAAATTATATCAGCGTGGATGGTTGCTTATGTTTGGTTTACCATCAGACCAAAATTTTAATTTTGCACAATTATCCTTATTTGCATAAAATTCAGTGAGAAGAAATGCACCTTAATGTATCTGCCTACAAAATCTGAAGCTACTGAGTTTAAATGGGAAATAAATGTTAAAGAGATTCCGTCTCAGTGCGTCGATTTTGAAGATAACAGTTTCAAACCAAAATTATTCTACTTGACAATGGCACTTTACAGTGTTTTTTCCAAATTTTATGTTAATTTTTTCTAAAATTAAAATTAACATTTACATTTTACACACACACACACACACACATATATATATATATATATATATATAT
>NQII01010142.1:26534-40658 GCA_002778355.1 Clitarchus hookeri | reverse complement strand
CCTTGTCGCAGCTGAGGGAGGGAAAGTAGGGGTGGCAGCTGAAGGAGGGGAGGGCGCTCCTGAGCGCTCTACCCTGGAAGGCAACGTGACACTGACGGCGCCGTACAGACCAAACTGATAACATCGCTCTCTACTATCGCGCTGTTGAATACCGCGCGTTGCGACTTATGTTTCCTCGACAGTTAACATGCACGCGCGGAGCAGCTCTCGCCTGACCTCCCTGGACCGCCGTCNTGACGTCGGACGTTCTCGTTCGAGGCAAAGGACGTCGACAGAAGAGAACAGCGTAATCCCTAGGAGGACGTTACAGTAAACAATGAGTGATAATGGCACCCGTGCTGTGTTAGTCAAGTTCCCTCCCTTGTCGCAGCTGAGGGAGGGAAAGTAGGGGTGGCTGCTGAGGGAGGGGAGGGCTCTCCTGAGCTCTCTACCCTGGAAGGAAACGACGAGACACTGACGGCGCCGTACAGACCAAACTGATAACATCGCTCTCTACTATCGCGCTGTTGAATGCCGCGCGTAGTGACTTACGTTTCCTCGACAGGTAACATGCACGCGCGGAGCAGCTCTCGCCTGACCTCCCTGGACCGCTGTCACTTAACTGAAGTGAACAACCCCCACCCCTTCGTGCAGCGGCAATGAACTCTGCCGACTCGCCCGACGCATCTTGGATTTGTGCGCACTATTTTCTCAATCGGATGTCACTATAGTGTACCCGTGCTAAAACTGTGCGGACGGGTTTTTGTCATAAGAAGCAATCACGTTGGCCAGGCAACTGTAGCGCTTTAACCTTGAAGGTCGTCTATTGTGCGTGACATAGCACACGTGGGTCAGTCACGCCAGAACAAATGGTGTTGCTGTCTTGTCAAGAGTGTGCATGNATTGTGCGTGACATAGCACACGTGGGTCAGTCACGCCAGAACAAATGGTGTTGCTGTCTTGTCAAGAGTGTGCATGTTCCGCTTTAAGTAAACTCCGTAAAGTAAAATATTGTCTGTAAACTCGGTGTTTGCACGTATACATCTACAGTATCTCAGTAAATTCATGTTCTGGGTACACGACTGTGTTTAGACATGTGTATTTCGTGGGGTGTGCATTATAGACAAACTTTTAAATTTGTCCTTCCCGCCCACTCTTTGTGGACGCCATCTTGTCCGCCATATTGACAAAACAGGCAAATGAACAACAAAGTGTTAGTGGCGCGCAATATGACGTCGGCGCGTGTTGTTTCGTCGCGNGCCATATTGACAAAACAGGCAAATGAACAACAAAGTGTTAGTGGCGCGCAATATGACGTCGGCGCGTGTTGTTTCGTCGCGCGCGATCGTTTTAACATCGTCGTTATGAACTATATGGTATATACTGTCCATTCTCGTCGTCCAGTGCCCAGGCATTTTGTTCCTCCGGCAGGATCATAAACATTTGATGTTTTTGTGGATCTTTTTTGCTGCCCGTTACTTTTATCACACACGCGTGGCACGCTGTTGCATTATGGGTTGATGAACAGCATTTATTTCGGCCTACGACCTATCACGCCGGCTGATTTTCACGTGATTTTGGAAGTTTTGTTGGTCACATTGAATCGCGTGCATACGTACGTATGTGAACTTCGCACCACGTGTTGTGAGGTCACGTTTATTTATAGTTGGAAAATACGGTGATATTTGCCGTTAGTTTTGTGTAGTTCCGAAACTCCGCACAAACAACGGCAGCGATAGCTACAGTCCACTTGTGACTGCAACGAGCTGGAAATCGTCTGCACAGAGCCTACCTATCGGCAGATGAAGCCCTCAACGACCCCTCCACAAGCCACCTGCCAGGATCTACCGTCCACCAAAACAAGTTAGGAGAATGATCATCTATTTCAACAAGATGATACACAGTAAGCGGTTTGAAAAGTTCGATGATGCTTATTATAAGGTGAAGTATGTCACCGAGTCGTTAAAGTAGTTATCAGTTTCATCAGAACAGCGAACAACCACCCAGTCACATGCTCGAGTCGCCCTTAGTCATCAAGCTCCCCATATTTTTGGAGAAGTCAAAGATTGGTTAAATTATTCCAATTTGTCCACTACCTTGATTGGAGATAACAAGGACCTCAGTAATGTGGAGAGTTTAACTTCCTTAAATTCTCAGCTTTCTGGAGAACCATTATCTCTTATTCAGTCACTTCCAATGACCTCTGATAATTTTGATATAGCTTGGAATCTGTTGATTAAACTGTATAACAAACGTGTCATCATTGAAAATCATTTAGATGCAATTTTGCAAGCTCCTTTGGCTACTACAGATTCAGCCCAATCCTTGCGAGGCTTGTTATCTGCTATCATTGAAAATGTAGCTACTTTGAAGGCATTGAACGTGCCAGTAGATCAATGGAATATGTTGCTGCTGCACTTGTTGGAAAAACGCATGGACCAGGCATTAAGAAAACAATGGAAACTAGTGGTTCATGAACTTGACATCCCTACATCGAGTGACTTTGCAGATTTTCCTGAAAAACACTGCACGTCGAGTGAAGTCATGGTCGATACACCTCTGAAGTAAAGCCAGCCTAACACAATTAACAATCGCAAAGTGCCTGAGAAGTATCGTACTTCATCAGGTAATATCTTTGTTAAGTTCCTTCCAGAAAAGTGTTGCCTTTGTAAGGGTGATCATACCATTCAGATGCTCTGGTTTTGTGCAAAAAGACCCTCAAGCACGGTTTTCAATGGCAAAGGACAAACTATTGTGTATAGAGTGCCTTCAAGCTACTCACCAAATGAAGAGTTGCCCATTGACCAAATCTTGTCGATTTTGTAATGCTCGTCATAAGACGATACTGCATTTACCATCAGATAAACCCACTACCACAGTGATACAGTCAGCACAGGATGAAGTAAGTGCCTCTTGATACACCTTCAAATAAGGACAGCACCCTTTGTGTTCTGTCTTCCTTTTCCAACGATTCGCAGCCATCCGTTGTTATGTTATTCACAGCTGTTGCTTTTGTTCAGGATGTTTGTGAAAACTGCCAGCCTGTTAGAGTTCTGCTCGACTCTGGCAGCCAAGCCAATTTTATTACTGACTCATGCCTGTCTCGATTACTTATCAAGAGTCAAAAACTATCAATTCCAATTCATGGACTTTCCCACACTCTGCTTACCAGTGCGAAAGGTGTTGCTTCATGTATCATAACATCTAGCAGAAGGAAGGAGCCACGTCTACCCATTGGGGTTTTAGTTCTGCCACAAATTACCTCGCATGTTCCATCAATATTTCTTCAACCAGATGTAAACATATTAGACAGCTGCAACTGGCTGATCCCACCTTTGCCACACCAGGAGAAATTGGCATTTTGCTGGTTGCAGAAATATTTCCTAGCATCTGACAGGGAAGAAAGTTACTGACCCCCAGGAATACCAACTGTTATTAGTACGTTTCTGGACTGGGTGCTAATGGGATGTGTCCAGATTAACACAGATTTGCAGCCAGGTATCTTGTTCTTCATTTCAAATGTACAGCAGCCCACCTTTGATGAAGCGTTGAAAATTTTTTGGGAAATTGAAGAATTGCCTGCGGTCACATTACCACTAGCCCCAGAAGATGTGTTATGTGAAAAGATGTTCATTGAAGGCTGCACTTGAGCTGCTGACACATGTAGGTACAGTGTAGCCCTACAATTTGAATCTCCCAGGCCAATAATGGGAGATTCAGCCTCTTCTGATCTGTGCTGGTTTCATTCTGTAGAGTACCAGCTGAGAAAACAACCCGAGGTGAAGGAAGATTATATTGCCTTCATGCAAGACTATCAGCTGCCGAATACATGAGCCGTGTAAAAGGTTACCAGGGAAGTGTGAATGCATACTATATTCCACACCACTACATGCAAAGGCCAGAACATATTACCACCAAGCTACGCATTTTGTTCGTTGCTTCGTCAAAAAAAAAAACCTTGGTGTGTCTTAACGATGTCCTTTTAACAGGTCCAAAGTTGCAGACAGACATTGTTACTGTATTGCTTAATTTCAGAATTTCACACATTGTTTTTACTGCAGATATTAAGCAAATGTATCAGCAGATCATGGTACATACCGAGCATCGTGACTATTAACGAATCTTTTGGAGAGAGTCAGAAGAGCAACCTGTTGAGATTTATCGACTTAACACTGTCACAGGTTCTGCTCAGCTCTATACTTAGAAATTATGACGCGGGGACAGCTGGCGCAAGATGAAATGACCAATTTTCCAGATTGTTCTAAAACACTTCCAACGAGCGCGTATGTTGATGATGATGATGATACTGGTGCTAATGACCTAGCCACTACCCTCAAGTTTAAACGAGATCTTCAGCAACTGCTGGACCTTGAGGGTTTTCAGCTTACAGAAAATTTGCAAGTGATTGTCCAGCTTTGCTTGATGACCTGCCACCGCAAGATGTCCGTTATTCTTGGGAAACGTACTCTTTTAGCGAAGACTCCGGCATTAACGTATTAAGTTTATGCTGAAGCCCCAACACTGATGCCTTTTAATACAACTTGCAACCCAATCCTCTGGTGTACGCAAAACGAGATATTTTATGAGATTTTGCAAGATTCCTTGACCGGTTGGAATAACTTGCACCGTTGACATTATTTGTAAAACACTTTATTCAGTTACTCGGGCTTGCTCAAGAAGAATGGGATTCCCCAGCGCCGCCTGATATAATTGCCGGATGGAACACGTTTCGAACAGTTACCTCGCTGTTAAGCCATCTCTATTCAGCGTTGCATCGCCCACATCCTATCATAGGCCGCTTTTGAATTGCATGGATTCGCTGACAGTTCGGAGAAGGGCTACGCTGCTGTTGTGTACTTTCGAGTTTCATCTAACTCTGGTACAATCACCACTCATTTATTATTGGCTAAAACTAAGGTAGCACTATTGAAGCAAGTTACTCTTCCCAGGTTGGAGTTGTGTGTTGCTGTTTTGTTTTCTAGATGTTTAAATTTGCTGCTCGGCACCCTTACACGTGTCTTACAGTTAGAAGGGAAAAAATGTGCACGGTCTGACTCGTCTGTTGCACACTCCTGGATAAAGACGTCCCCTCATATTTTGAAGAAATTTGTTGCAAACTGGGTGACTCAGATACAAGAATGCACCTCGGTGGTCTGGTGGCATCATGTGGCAAGTGAAAGATAATCCTGATGACTGTGCGTTTCGAGGTCTTACACCTGGACAGCTAGCAGACCANGGGTGACTCAGATACAAGAATGCACCTCGGTGGTCTGGTGGCATCATGTGGCAAGTGAAAGATAATCCTGATGACTGTGCGTTTCGAGGTCTTACACCTGGACAGCTAGCAGACCATCCACTTTGTTGGTCTGTATCATTGTGGTTGCATCACCCAAATAGCGAATGGCCACAGAGCAATCATGTCATTCACAGATCCACTGTTAACAATTAATGCAGAACTGTTGGCTTGTCAGCAATTTTAGAAAATCAGTGTTTTTTGGAATAACTAGAACATCTCTCTAAGTTAAAAAGGGTTCAACAAATTGTTGCCATTTGTGTTCGAGTTACGAAAAATCTTCACCCGAGGTTAAACTCAGTTTACGGCCTAGTCTTGCCTGGTGAAATGCGGCATGCAGTAATGCTCTATATAAAGGCTACACACACCCAGGGATTTGCAGATGAAATGCAAAGATTGGCTGAACAGCAACTTTGGTCACCTGTCATAAAAAAATTATCTCCTTTTGTTGATGCAGAAGGAATCCTGCGGTAGGTGGTAGACTTCATCATTCAGACCTAGAGTATAATGAGAAACATCCGATTCTCCTCCCAAAGTGTAGTCGCTTTGCAGAACTTCTAATTGATCATCTCCATAAAGATTTTCTTCATCCTGGGCCCAGTACAATTCAGTCATTACTGCAACATGAATTTTTGTTATTGGGTGCAAGAAATGTGACTTGAGGTCGTCTTCGTAAGTGTATTCGTTGCTTTCGTCTCGTCCGACAAGTCACAATCCTGCAATGGCAAACCTTCCAACCAGTAGAGTGTGTCAAGCTAAGCCCTTCCTCACCTCTGTTGTTGATTATTATGCTGGGCCAATCTCAATTACTATGGTGCGAACGAGATACCCTCTCATACTGCAGGCATACATTTGTCTTTCTGTATGCTTTGCCACATTTAGAGCATGCTTCTGATTTGTTGCCTGAAACCTTTCATTGCACATCGTGGGCAGTGTACTCACTTGCATAGTGGCTGTGGTACAAACTTTGTAGGGGCTGATCGTCACTTGTCAAAGCTGCTAGAGTTCTCGGCTGACAACAAGTGTCTTACTGACAAGCTAGCTGAAGACAACATTACTTGGCATTTTAACCCACCATCAACCCTGCTTGGAGGAATCTGGGAGGCAGGCATCAAATCTGCTAAGTCTCTGTTGAGCAAAATGGCGGGCACTCAGTTACTGTCGTATGAGGAAATTTGCATGGTGCTGACTCAGTTTGAAGTCACACTTAACTCTAGACCACTTTGTGCTATTTCCAGTGACCCAAATAACTTATCTGTTCTGACTCCATGTCATTTTCTATCTCTCGGTCCTCCTCAAAGTGATACCAGAACAGGACTTCACCAAGGAGCCTACAAACAGGTTAAACAGATGTTCACTAATTCAACAAATTCATCAGTCTTTCTGGAAATGCTGGCATACTGAACACCTGCAAGAGCTTCAACCCAGAGACAAATGGCTCAAGAACACGTTGAAAATTGATGAACTTATTCTAATCAGGGATAACAACCCTCCACCCCTCTGTTGGTGACCGAGGCGCATCACCAAGATACTACCTGGGTCAGGTGGCATTGTGAGTGTTGCCCAGGTCCTACTCAAGAGGGAGTCCTGACTCGTCCTGCAGTCAAGTTGTGTCCACTACCAGTTAATTAGTTTGAAGTGTACTCCTTCAAGGTGGGCAGGATGTTTAGACATGTGTATTTTGTGTTGTGTGCATTGTAGAAAAACTTTTAATTCGTTCTTCCCGCCTACTCTTTGTGGACGCCATCTTGTCCGCCATATTGACTAAACAGACAATGAACAACAAAGTGTTAGTGGTGCGCAATATGGCGCCAGCGCGTGTTTTTTCGTTGTGTGCGATTGTTTAAACATTTTCGTAATTATTATCGTCGTCTCGTGCCCAAACAGACGGTTTTCCAGGAAGGTAAACAACAATTATATACAGCCCCACTTGGTACTTTTATTCTATTCGATACCAGCCCACTGTTTGTTTGTAAGTCAGCCTGCCGGGAATACAAGCACATCGCAGTGCAGGGACGCCTCGCCGCCATCTTGCCTTATAGTCAGACGTGACCTCGAGAAGTTTAAAACGTTACTGTGTTGGATACCAGCAAATTGATTATTTTATAATTGTACCAAACATTGTTCAACCCGTACGCACTGTATACGATGACATTTTGCTCGAATAAAAAAAGTTATACTTTATCCTATTTTTAAAATAATTTTATGTATAATCCAAGACTTTTATGTTTTTCTGCAGCAACAATAACAAATACTAAAAGCAGCACAAATGGAAAAAATTACCACAATAACTAATGCTAAAGGCCACCGCGTGATGCACATCTAATCACCAATTAACCGGTCATACACATGAAAAAAAAAGGTTAACTATAACATTTTTTGCATACTTTGAAACTTTTTTTTAATGCATGAACTGTTATTTGGTGATTGCATATACATATGTCAAGCAACAGCCCACGGCATTAGTTTACGATTTACATTTTTTTTTTCATTTGTTCAACTTAGTAGACTATTTGTTATTATGGCTGCAGTAAAAAAAAATGGGGATTCGATATCAAATTATATATATATATATATAAAATACTAAGTGTTAAATTATTTTGTTCGAGGAAAATATCACGTACAATGCGTAAAAGTTGAACAATGTTTGGCACAAATAGAAAATGATTATTTGTTTGGGTATCCAACAGCTTTGAAAGAGAAGTGCAGTGCAGTAGAGGTGTGAAGTGAGGTGCGGATGTTGCAGTGGCTGAAGGACGACTGACTGACTGACTGCGACTCGATGAAGCGTGAGAGAAGCAGTCAGTCGTGCATGACGCTACTTCCTCAGGCACTTACACCTAACAGCTACCAGCCATTTCTTCTCTCATCGCCGTCATCCGTGTTTCTTACTTCTCTGCTCTTCTACCTAGTGTCCGGCAATATCCAATTATTCTCGAAATCTATTTTTATTCGTACAGTCGCGTTTGAAATTGAATGAATCATTCTGATTCTGAAAATTCGATTTTATTCTCCGTTCGCGTCTTTATCGAAAGGAATGAATGTTAATGCTGCTAGATGTTCATAGTTCGAAAACATTCTCTTGAAGGGATTAATGGCGTATTTGACTGAAATTATGACATTTTTGTTTNCAGATGTTCATAGTTCGAAAACATTCTCTTGAAGGGATTAATGGCGTATTTGACTGAAATTATGACATTTTTGTTTATAAGAGGTAATATTTGTATTTGAAAAAGGTGGCATTTAAAGTTCTTGGTTGTTTTTCGCCCTAATGTGTAGTCAGGAGTTGTTATGTAAGACAGAAACATGAAACATAAAGATGCCCTAACAACTTGCATCGCCTTTATTACGTTATTTTCTCTCTTTTCAAAATTTGTTCTCGTTTCATTGATAAAATAATATTCTAAAGTATTTTAATGAGTTAGAAGCTCTTTGCAATTCACGAAGGAGTTACAGAACTCAAATCGATTGCTATAATTTATTTTCAAAAAGCGAATTATTGCAGTAACTGCCTTCTGCGTCCTTGAAATTCGAATGAAATATTCACTTCGCTTACGAAAATTCACATAAGTGAAACGCATGGTTGTTCATTGAACAAAGTGATGGATTTCCTTCCCGACGTCACGGGAGATATTGCAGCCTCCATCTCTAGGGCGAAGCAGCAGTAGACCCAGAAGCCAAGACAACGGCCGCGAAAGACTGCGAACTTTATTAAGTGAATGTTGGTTGGAATTTCGCTTCACGTAACTACAACACTCGACATTTAAATTGTGTTTAAAGACAAGAGGCAAGAAGAACATTTTAGATCTTTACGCAAAATTGGAAAATGTTAGATATCAATTGTGGATTATCTTAAAAAATTTACTATCAGCTGATAATAAACGGTAACATTCATGTAATTTGTTCTGCGCAAGTAGGTAAATTTACGATGACATCGCAATTGTAATTTCTCAACAGTGTGTCGTTTTTTCACTTACACGTAAGAAAAATCCACATATTTACTCAACTTCTATCGCCCGTATCTTTTACAACGGCGTCGTGTTAATTCACGTACTATGTAGGCCTGTGTGTGTAGTTTTACAACTGTCGTGTCATACTCCGTCCTTTCAACTGATAGCTACAAATGCGAAGTTGGCAGCAGTGGCGAGTCGCGACGTGACATGGCGTGTTGCTTTTGTTAAGACTACCACTTCCAGTTTGTACATGCTGTGTTTTTTTAAACCTACCTCGGCAAGTAACGACGTGATGAGTCTGTGTTGCCACGGCAGGAATAAATGCACCAGCCGTGTCCGAAACCTATCAGAGACTATTATTTAGGCTACAAAATCGACCACGTTACCAGGTTTAGGTCCTACATATTTGGGGATTTAGGGTCGAAATTTACTGAGCTGGAGAAGCACGCTTAATCCCTAAATACCTCCGCAAAAGCGTCTGCTATTGATTACGTTTTATTTCATGTCGTTTATAAAGTAAATTAAAAGCAAATACAAACAAATAACCAAGAAGGAAAATGTAACAATGAATCACAAGTTGATTTTACTAATTTTCTTTGTAATGGAAACGATATTTGAAACTCTTATCGAGAAAAACAAAATCGAAACCCCATAAAATTATATTTTAAATGGGAGGTTTTGCTTACGGGAGCGAATAAATAAAATGATGATATAATTATTACAGAGAAAGCACTCGTGATTTGTTTTCCGTTTCCTAAGAAACAAAGAAATATCGAAATATTCGGCAGTGCAGTTCTATAAGTGAGCACTAGGAGCGCTGCTCAGTGCAGTTCGAATTACAACAGCCTACATTCCCAAACAACTATTCTACACATGGTTACTGAGAAGTGCGTGTCGTGGCCACTGCATGTGAAGAGGCATGTATTGTAGCCTCTCCGTCACACTAGGCCAGTGTGTGTGAGAGATTGCAAATATCATACGTGCGCAATTGATACGTTTTTACAAGTCACGTCCGTTCATTTATCACAACTTTGTACCTTCGACCTAGTTGTTAGAAACACAGTTGTGCAACGTGCGTAACGTTTCTGCGACTTCAACGTTCGCCACAATCCCAACAAATTACAAAAACCAGCCAGAAAATTATAAACAAATAATTAAATAAACCCAGTAAAAACAAAGTGCCCATGGAAAGAAATATAAGCGGAATTAAAGCTATGGTAGGTATATTTGTGTGTGCATGTTCACAACTGTCTCTTAAGTTTGTCGCTGCTACGTACAAAAAAAATAAGCGACACGAGTTGCGTGCTTGAGTTTACTGTCTCTTTTCGTTGAACTGGTTGTTCCTTCGTTTTTATATTTATTCTAACTGTGACCGTTCTTTTAACGAAATAACGCAAGACATATCAATAACGAGAGGTTAAACACTACAGCTCTTTCCCCCACAATTGCAATATGGTTAAACACAGTTCGCGGCGAAATATTAATGTGTAATATATGTAAGGTGCTATGTCGTGTTTAGCACAAATATGTTAACAATGTAAAATAATAACTATAAGAACTATTGTTAATACGGACATTGCAACAAAAAGTCATAAAGCTGACCTAAACATGGTTATAGACCTAAATTGTGAACATTCATGCGTAATGGTTTTTGAACTATGACAGAATTCTTTTAACAGCTGAGAACGGTAAACAAAGCATTTGGCAGTTAGAACGTAGAAGTCACACGGCAGTGTTTATGGTTACATGTAGCGGATGGATACGTAATCGGTAACCAAAAGTAGAACTTCAGCAGGGCTTCAGAAAAGTGTGAAGTAACCGTAAATGACATATATATATATGCTACAACTAACAAATGTATCTACCCCTATCCTCGTTTTCCTTCAGCGCTACATGAATTAAGATTTTAGGTCATGTCTCGGGGAAACAATTGACTGATTACTACCAAATTTAGCAGACAATTAGGCGTGGTGTTGCGGCAGGTGACGTAAACTGGCGTGTTTCAAGTTAGCATTGGCACTTATTTTCAAAATGGCGGCCATATACTTATTTTAACTTAGTATGCTGTACAGGATGATTCTAAAATCACGGGACAAACTTCGAGGGGCGGTAGAGCTCACTAAAACAAACCATTATTGTATAGGAATATATGGGCGGAAGTGACGCGTTGAGGCACAAATACAAAAACATAACACATTAACGGAAACATAAAATGTTCATTAGCACCATACGTATCGAGTGATTCCGTACAGAAAATGTTAAAACAGTTGCTGGAAATGCATCCACCAACAGTCACGCATGCTTGGCGACCTCTACATATGGCGTGATTGGCTGACAATGGTGGCGTGCGTGAAATACCCGGCGTATTTGAATCTGTTCGCCAATCACTCCACCGACGCTACCAAGCTTGCATTACTGTCGGTGGTAGCAATTTTGAGCAATTATTGTAAACATTGCTGTCAAAAGGCATTTAGCGGCGACGTTCTAAATAAACAATGTGTTGCAATTTCATGTGTTATTTTTGTGTTTGTGCCTCAACGCGTCACTCCCGCCCATATATTCCTATTTAAATATACAAATTTCGACGTAACTTTGCATGCTGGCAGTATATATTACGACTATATAATGTGTCTAAACAATGCATCATTTCTCTACCATTAAAAAAAGTTCTCATATATAGAGAAGCAATTAACGTATTCTTACAAAATTTCGTGGAAAAGTTGTACTATAGTAAGCCATATTAATTTATGACAGGTTTTAAGTAGGCCAGACAGTTATTGTCATGATGACTGTTAATAAATATTTGAACATAGTATGTTATATCTGTACAAATCTATTTAACCGATTATAACTTAACTTTGTATACCGGCAGTGTCTATGACAAACATTAGATGTGCTAATACATAACATTTTTGTCCTCCATTTACGAAGATTGTTACATGAAGAAATGGAGATTTTATGTTACATCTCCCGATCAATCAACCGATTCTCACAAAATTTTACAGGCAATTGGTGCTTCATTAGGGCATGTAAACTTGCTTGTTTTAAGTGTTGCGTGCCTTATTTTAAATGGCGTTGATATAAATAAGTTAGATTAGAATGTTTTAGTAAACAATTCAACAAAATTGAACCAAATAGCGTACTCTAACAGTATTGGTTAGAAGCATCAATTATGCATTCAGAGATCCTCTTTGCTGGCTTTTGTAGAATAGTCTAATGTGAGAAAATTGAATATTTTCCATATTTCTGGAACTATTCTACTAATTGGCACCAAATGTTGCACATAATTAGTGCTTCAGAAGACTACTTAAGCTTACATGATATACGAGAGGTCACACATTGATTTTCAAAATGACGGCCATACCAATTATTTAGTTAAAAATATACAGTTACCTAAACTTTTGCACTGGATTGCGTGTTTTCAAAACAGCTGTCGAATAATAAATGTTCTAAGAGAATTGATTTCAGTGGCACTAATTTAAAATCAGGTATAATTTATTATTGTTGTAAGAAGGGATGGTGATTAAGTAATCTGGTAAACCGTGATTTGAACCACAGAAAATCGATTGTCCAGTATAATATTCAAAACTATCTCTGATCATNCGTAATCTGGTAAACCGTGATTTGAACCACAGAAAATCGATTGTCCAGTATAATATTCAAAACTATCTCTGATCATGTTTTGATAGAAAATGGAGTAAAACGTTTGTGTTTGTGGTAAGCGACGCCAGTTCAAATCCTCTAGTGGTGCAACTAGCCAAAAGCATTCTCTTAACATCGGTTACTCAAAAATAATTACTTCTTGCTTTAGTTTTCATTTGCCGAAGTGTTTCAGGTATTTGTATGAATCGTGAGTGAGTGAGTGATGAAAACGTTAACGTATATAGCTTTTTCTCACACACAGGTCTTTCATTCAACTACTGTGCATAGGTAAATATCCGTGAGTATCTCAAAATACCAAAAATAATGAACGTAACATAATATTTTAAGTATTGTAGAGTACGAGACACATTCAAACTTTGTCGAATCTGGAAATCCATTAAGAAGGTGGCTTATTTTGGAAAGGTTGGAGGGGGTGGGGGAGGTACTGCCCATTACGTTCAAACCACATGTTTACCAGTAAGCATTAAATTTGAATGCTATATGGACTTAGTGAATATACTTTCTACATTGCAAAAAAAAATGTTAATAGAAAACTTTCTAAACTGTAAAGGAAGTTTTTAACGTGTACATTATATGGTAATATCACCATATATATCGATGTAAGTATAGGAATGTTAAGCGTCGTTAGTTAGGGGGCAACGGTGGTGAAGTGGTCAGACTACTCGCCTCCCACACGGCTTGGGCTTAGTTCCCGGCAATGTCGCTCCAGATTTTTGCACGTGGGAATCGCCACTGGTCGGCGTGTTTTCTCGGGGATCTGACGTTTCCCCCGCCCTTTCATTCCAGCGCTGCTCCAAATGTAGGTACCATGCATGCGTGGGGAAAAAAAATTGACCACTCTCCCTTTCTCATTATAGGCCTACGATATACGACCCTGCACTGATATGCTAAATTCGCCAATAATTCATACTGCGTGCGTATTTATATGATTTCGTGTCACTATACTAAGAGCATATATAAATATTGCATTGCTAATAATGCACGTGATTACAAAGATCATCTTATTTATATTGGATAAAATGTAGCTCCCAGGGTGAGGCCCAAGCTCTTGGACCCGGCCGTGCGTTCAAGTAAACAACGATAAATTAATATAACAAGCATTATTAAGTAAAGAAAGACCGGACTAATTGGAGAGCGAGAGTACGACAAAGAGAGCGAGTGTGTATGTATGAGTGCGAATACGAACATGAAGGCAGGAGGGTAAGTAGACTGAGAAAGCTTTGATGGGGGGGGGGG
>NQII01010142.1:0-26349 GCA_002778355.1 Clitarchus hookeri | reverse complement strand
AACGCAATATGGATCAGCTGGGCCAGCCTCCCTCCCCTCCAATACTGTGTGTGTCCTGGCTGTCACCCCTCCTCACTACTAACTGCCGGCCGGGGGATGGCTCCCCTCTATGCTGTGTTAATGAAGGCGAGGGCTGATATATGGAGCACCTGACGGCAGCTGACGTCTTTTAAAATTTGCTTCACAACTTGCTGGGTCACGATCCCCGCTTTGCTCCCCCCTCAAAGCAGATCATCCCCCGAGCTCTATTAACTGCCGCTACTTGCCCCGTGACTCATGCGCCCAGCCCTCGCCTCGCACTCTCGCACTCTCGCACTCTCGACTACTTAACAGCGTTTACACTTGAGAATGTGATCTCTGGATCTCTACATGTAGACAACGCCCACCGGAACGTGTTGCCTAGTAGAATATTGTATGCAAGTGTAGTGTTTGCACGTAAACCCCTATCTGAGACAGTGAATGTTCTGAGAACACGATTTTCTAAGGAAATATAAACAAATTATATACAACCACCAGTTTTTACGTTTATTCCTTTAAATACATTTAACAGTGCGAATATTTTAAAATACAATTTTGAGGGGGGCTTTATTGCGTAGTTTCCTTAAGGAGGTATGTACAAAGTGGCATATGTAGTTTAATACCTGTTTGTTTGATTCGCGTGTAATAATATCCAACTGTGACAGGTATAATTTATGGCAGTGTTTGTAGGGCCCGTCACGACACTTCCTTAAGGCGTGACATGACCTTGAGACGTCTGAAATTAGTTACTAGGAATTACCCTTGGTGAAAGTTAAGATTCTGTGTGGTCATTGCATGGAACTAACCTCCAGCTACAACCTTAATAGTCACACCTTAACCTGCAATTCCTCTCAAATATTTCACGTTATCAACTGGATTACAATGCATTGAAAACATTACTTTTTTTTTTGTATAAAGATTACTTCGTGAAATGTCCTTTCTGAAAAAAAAAATGCCACTTTAAATTGTCAACTACTTTTGAAAACTTGAAGCGGCCCTCACAGTATCCACTCGACGTGAATTCATGAATTCATCTGCATCCCACATCTAGGCCCTGTAGATCCTATATCCCTGATATGTTAAAAGCTACTCAACAAGTTAAAAAAAAAAAAAAAAAAAATGAAGGGGGAGGCCAAAAACATTTAATAAACGAACCTTTAATCACTAAAATTCCGATTACAGCTCGATAACACTTACATTTTTATAAATAATACTTGATTGAAATGTTTTTTAACAGATACTCGGGGGCTGATCTATTAACCTTCACGACTATTTTTTTTTACAATTTTGCATTTTCAAAAGAAATTATTTCAACTGTTTTGCCTTAAACAGGAAAAGTTTGCATTTCATTTACTTCTTAATTTAATTTAAAGTNAAAGAAATTATTTCAACTGTTTTGCCTTAAACAGGAAAAGTTTGCATTTCATTTACTTCTTAATTTAATTTAAAGTGACTTTTTTAACTAGTTGGTAATTCTCCCACAGATATGCTGCTCAGAGCGGATATCAATATAGTGTGGGCCCACCAAAAAAATTGGTAGCTGTATATAATAGTATTTTTTATATTACNCTCAGAGCGGATATCAATATAGTGTGGGCCCACCAAAAAAATTGGTAGCTGTATATAATAGTATTTTTTATATTACATGGAAAAAAAAATTGTATTTCCAGAGTATTAATTTACTGAAGAACGCGTACACGCGCAAACACAGATTTGACAAGTGAGACAACAACTTGGGTTACGGCGGAGTTAGAGTTCGACTTCGACTTCGAGTNCGCGCAAACACAGATTTGACAAGTGAGACAACAACTTGGGTTACGGCGGAGTTAGAGTTCGACTTCGACTTCGAGTTAGAGTTGCGAGTGACATTCTCTGGCAGAACTACAGTGGACGACGCTCGCACATGCCGCCTTTCACCAACAACTTGCGACGAAGAGACGGCAACGCATTGCACTCGTACTCGTGACATTGGATAGGACAGGGACGAGAAACTCTCAGTTGTTCAGAATACAAAAATGACGAACTAGCGGGGAAACGAGATGTTTAGTTCGGCTGCGTTGCGATTGTGTAGGCTGCATCGGCCAGGCGCGCTCGTCATCGAGCAGCGCCCAGCGGCAGACTAACGCTCTCTCCCTTGTCAAAGCGAGTGTGTCAACACCTGCAGTGCAATGGGCACGGGATAACAGTCGTCTNAGACTAACGCTCTCTCCCTTGTCAAAGCGAGTGTGTCAACACCTGCAGTGCAATGGGCACGGGATAACAGTCGTCTACAGTATGATGGCCTCTGAAGCATTAACTAAGACTGAAGATGAGCAAGAGCGATCTTTGTCTTCTGCGCGTGTACGCTACACTGACCTACCCCACACTAAGCCTATCTTCTAAAGTTACGTGGTCAGTAGTGATGAAAGCGTTTGTTTATATTTTAATTTTCAAAAGACTAATAATTTTGCGTGAATAAAACTCCTTAATTAATTTAAATGTAATCTAATTGTATTATAAATTGGTCAGAGGAAGTATACAAACTTGTTTTCATACAATGATTGAACCTCAAGTACTTCCTACGTCTGCAGTGGTGTTGGCGGGTACTTAATATACGTCTGCAGTGGTGTTGGCGGGTACTTAATATACGTCTGCAGTGGTGTTGGCGGGTACTTAATATACGTCTGCAGTGGTGTTGGCGGGTACTTTCTACGTCTGCAGTGGTGTTGGTGGGTGAGCGGAGCAATGTTGCAACACGGAGACTGGCTACTGCGAAGCTCGAGTGCGCGCTCTATCTCATTTTCCCTTTACTCTCCGAAACTTCTTTTCTGCTACGAAGGCAATGGTTGGACATCCAGTGTGGTGAACAAACTAAACTAACAACGCATCATATACAAAATCCTGTTATAGCTGATGCGTGAACGCATGAGTGAATATAATGTTGGCTATTCTGACAGCCATGCCCACTTAGACCAGTCCACGTANAGCTGATGCGTGAACGCATGAGTGAATATAATGTTGGCTATTCTGACAGCCATGCCCACTTAGACCAGTCCACGTACATACTTGCAGACTGGGAAGAGTTTTTTAAATGATTAATGCATTTCATTGTACGTGGTTACAAAAAGTTTGTTATTAGTGTGACAAACTAAGCTTTGTGCCAAGATAGCAACGTGTGGGTGTTTGTAAACAAAATGCAACTTAACGGTGTGTTTTTTTTATCGCCTCGTCTCTTCTCCTAGATCCATAGCACTAGTGAAGATCACTTTCTAGCAGGAACGGAGAGTNGTTTTTTTTATCGCCTCGTCTCTTCTCCTAGATCCATAGCACTAGTGAAGATCACTTTCTAGCAGGAACGGAGAGTAGTTGTCAACGGAATAGTTATTTCTGTCATGACAGTCGCCTTCGCACGGTCCTAGGGCTACTTCTACACATGCAAAGTACAGGATCGAACTGAGAATTTTGCACCGGTCTTGAAGGACGCAGATTAAGACCGGTACATGGAAAGGCCTCGCAGTGGGCAATGTCCCGAAACATAAAATCAAGAACATAATTTCAAATACTTTATAAGGGACGATATTATAGTAACGACCACCCTAATGTTTCCGACTGTAACTTGTAAAAGGTTGTACAAAATCAGTTATTGCAACAACCATATTTTAGTTTAATTAGTGCTTCGTAAAATACAGCTGACCATTTCCTTAAAATTACATTAAAAATATTTATTATTTACAAAAAATTAAAGTGGCTTAATTTCAGGAATATAAAAATGTGTCGTCCAGTACCGAACAGTCGCTCTTTTAGAGGATTCAAGATATCGGATGACTAAACAATGATTGTGATATTGACAGTTGTATTAAAGTAATTCAAAAGTATAAAAGTTGTATAAATTATTATAGATTTTCATGTATTAGTAATGGTAATAATATTATAACAAAATTAGAAATTCATTGGAACCTAGTTTTGACATTTTAATCCACTAACGCATAAGTCCGATGCTTACAACAATCGCATGTAAATTGGGCAATATTTTCTTGGTCTGTACATTCGACATGTGCCCAGGGGCACGGTGGCGTAGTGGCCAGGGCGCTCGCCTCCCACCACGGCGATCCGGGCTCGATCCCCGGCGGGTTCACTCCCGGATTTTCGCATGTGGGAATCGTGCTGGACGATGCCGCTTGCCGGCGGGTTTTCTCGGGGTACTCCCCCCTTGCATTCCAGCGCCGCTCTACTCTAGGGTTTCATTTCTGTCATGCTCGGGGATGACGGTAACCTACGGGTCCCAGCTGGAAAGACCGTCACTCGGAGGGTGTTGCAGAAGCACCTGACTTTCTTACTTTCTTAACTTTTCCATTTCTCCTTAGTTCTCTTTCAGCCTTTCTCCTCTTTGCTGCCAACCTTTTCTCTTCAGCCAGTTTCTTTTTCTCCTTAAGCTGATCTTTATAAGGTGTAGATGTAAGGAACTCAGACTGCTGCGTTCATTGTTTTTTTTTTTCACCTTAATCTCTGAAGAACTGTCTGCAGGAGAGATATTTGCAAGATTTTCCTTGAAATAGGTTGTTTCTGAAGAAATTGAAAGTGGTGGATTGAAGTGAGAGTTTGAAATGTTAGCAGATGAAGGTCCTAGCTGTGGTTCAATAAGATTGATTGGAGGGAGAGCTGATGAAGGTCCCTGCTCTGACAGATTGGTTGGAATGAGAGGTGATGAGACTGCACAGTCCAGAACATTTGACTCTATAGAGGGTGTCGTGGTTACCAACTGATGAGCTTCTGAAGTTAATGATCTATATTTATCATCAATATGCTCTGGTTCTCGAAAGTGCTCGGAAGGAATGAAATCCAATTTTGCGAAGACACCCGGCTTCAAAGGCCAAAGTGCACACAAAAGTGTAGGTGGTGTCGACTACACCAACTACATTTCTCTGTGTGATTTTCAAAGGCTGATACTTCACATCCAGACACAGCACGATGGATTGTGGGCTACTTTGAAAGGCCGTATGACTGCCCGATCCAGGGGTTACATCTTGTGTGGTGTGAAGTGGTAGGCTTAGATAATGGTGTTTTTTTTTTTGCAAACAGGATAACAAGATCCTTGTGGCTACTGTGCACATTAAGTATGAGAAGGACTGATTCTTCTTTAGTAGGACGAGTTCTCGAAACAAACAAACAGCTCCAACCACTTTAGGAATGTTTTAGCATTGATCCAACTACTTTCTTCAGCAGCGATTATGCCTCCAGGAGGAGCTTACTTTTTCAGAATTGCATCTGCTCGCTGTTTATTAAAGAAAACAAAAAGACGAGTAACACAAATGTCACCAGCGACATTTCAGCACAGTAGTCCAGTCACATTTATGCAAAGTAGTGCAGTCACATTTATGCACAGTAGTCCAGTCACATTTGTCCCGATGTGATCGTGTTCACTTGCTCGCTTGCTTTTTCTCCGTTTGTACGATCACCTAGACATAATTGTCATGAACAATAGAAACGCCGGTTTCATCACAGTTGTGTATCTTGCTGCCGGAGAAATTGCACATAACACGCAGTTGTGAGTATTTTTTGGAGAAGCAATCAACTTGATGTTCGTTGAAAGCCAACGCTCTCTGGAGGCTTGTGGACTCAGGTCTTCTCAGAGAAAGCTCAGAATGAGGTGCCTTAAAGCCATAATAAAACTGCTTCCCGGCAGCTTTGTGTTTGTTAAACTGGCGAGGTACCTTTAGATGCTGAGCCAAATAGAGTGCTAATTTAGTAAATTCTCTTCTACCGAGGGCCATGAATCTGTCACCATGATCTCGCATGTAAAAAACCAGTTGTGTTTTCCATTTCTTCACCAAGTCATTTGAAACCTGTCTATCTGAGGGGTAAGTATTGCAGTTTTACCAGCTTCAGTGTCTCAGTCGGTCTCCCAGCGTAGTTTTCGGAACCGAAAATGTCTTAGCTGCCTGTCTGTCGTCGTGAAATTCTGTCTGAACGAATTTCACAAATAGCCATTTTGGTACTATCCTCAGTCTATCTTCCTTTTTCTCCTCTAATTTTCAGCAATTTTTTTTTTAAAGATAAAAACATAACGAGACGTGTTTCTTTATAATTTATACATTGTACAGGACTGGATGATAGTTAGGTTGTCGGCACTGGACGACCCATACTGGTGGCAACAATGCCGATTGCACTCTGTTTACGCATGACATCGTAACAAATAAGCAATTTTTTTTTTTTACCTGATAGACTATAGATTAAATAGATGTTAACATGTAATCAACAACTCACCCTTAATATAAGAAATATGATCGTCAAAACAAGTTTTTACACTCAAAATAACAAGCACGTTCGGTGTCTCGCGGCTCTCGCAACTCTGCTCTGCAGACGAACAAAGGTGTCGCCAAAGAATATCAGGTATGAAGATAACACGCTCCCGGGAATACGTATCACTTGCTGCTACCTAGCGCCACAAGCGAGAACTAGCGGTGGTCGGCAATTCACTAATTTTCCCTATATATTTATGTGTTCTATTAATTGACAAAACATTTGAATGCTGGTGGCTATGACAAACAGAAAATTTTCAATTACAAAATTGCCAACTTGTTAAGTGAACTTTGTTCATGGAAGTTCCATCGTCTTCATGGCATTTCTGTGAATAGCCGTGTGACGTTAAATTCAGTCTTCACACTTTTTTTCCCCCGCTTGTAGTTTATTTTAATGATAATTACTCATAACGTATTTTCGTTCAAACGAAGTTTTAAAACATAAAGTTCCATACTTGCATGTGGATTTCGCNGATAATTACTCATAACGTATTTTCGTTCAAACGAAGTTTTAAAACATAAAGTTCCATACTTGCATGTGGATTTCGCGTAGACTCAGCCCTTTTTATCAGCGAAACGATCATAGTAGCTAGTATTCGAGGATACGAAGCTGATTTACGTAACAGACCCGTACATCTGCCGGTGTTGTAAGTTTGTAATAGTGAAGCCAAGTGTGTTAAAATGCCGAAAGTGGGTGTTTGATATCACACAAAAGAGAGACGAGGGAGCGATAGGGTATTTGAAGGCGGTGTAATATCCACAAGGATCCGTTTCAAAGACGCCGCCTTTCTTNAAGACGAGGGAGCGATAGGGTATTTGAAGGCGGTGTAATATCCACAAGGATCCGTTTCAAAGACGCCGCCTTTCTTTCCCAGGGAGGACGAGCAGGAACTGTTACTGTCGCTGCTACCTGTGTCACATTGTCGGTTGCAGCAGGTTGCGCAAAGTGCGAGTGACAAAAAGCTGTCGTGAATACGGGCCGGAGGAGAAAGTCTCGATTTCAGCGCTTTATGTGCGGCTGGCAGGGCCGGGACGTTGCTCACGGGTAATTTGCCCCGGCAAGAGGGCGACAGGACACTGGGAACAGTCAGCAATCAAGTGATCAGGCAGGGCGGGCGAGACAAAGACGCCGCGTAGTTGGGCAAACTGCCGCGCTACACTAGCGCCCGCCTTCACCACGACAAGCTCTGTTCTGCTCCGGGTGGGAGAGCTTGCCACGGACAAGGCGCTCTACTGTGCCAAAGAGGTCGTCACTTGACAAGTTCTATACATCTGTGTGTTAAAAGTGCGTCTTTGGCTCGAATTTCTGAACTAGCCTATGTGTGTTAACTTCACTTTGTAACTATTATTCACGCCCTCCAATACTGTGTACAAAAGTAAATAGTAAAAATACAGTTGTGTTTGGCATTGATATTTCGCAAATATTTTTATTTTAGTAAAAAAAAAATTCACGAATTTAAAAGGAAAATATATATAATTGTCGTCAAAAGGAATTCTTCGATTTTGTTGTCACATTTCATTAAAGTAGTTGTATACTAAATTTTGCTAAAACCAGTTTTACGGCCGAGTATTAAACAACATGTGGANCACATTTCATTAAAGTAGTTGTATACTAAATTTTGCTAAAACCAGTTTTACGGCCGAGTATTAAACAACATGTGGAAATATTAAGTTAATTTCCCACTAGTGTGAAGAACAAAGTACTTATGCCGAGGAAACAATCTTTACGCAAATGCACAGTAGATATACGGAAACGCACTCCGTAATGACAGGAAACTGAACTGAGCTCCGTCAATAGTCTCTGTTCCTGTTTTCTGTAGCTTCGGGTTTCGGAAACGAACAATGCCGGGTCTTCACGAAGCTTTCTTTGCAAATGTAACCAGACAATTATAGATTCTGCGGCGATTAGGATATCCACGCTTCTTACATATTATTTCTTTAAACTTAAAGTATCATCAGGCATCTCCAAGAGTAACAATCTAACATTACTGAAAAAGTCACGTGTGTCACATTTTCACTCTATTTATAGCTTTCATTGCCATAAGGAGGTCGTGGGCGAGTGGCAGTCCTAGGAGTTGCGGACTCTTAAATTCTTGACCCGTGATCAAATCTCGCTCCAGAACAATATATCTTAACTTTTTTTTAATGTATTCATTGTATGCAGTGAAACACCAGCGTAACGAATATTGAAGACTGCTTAGTAATCTCATATTTTAGACAGGAAGCGCAAGAAAATGTACTGAAAGCACGTTACTAGACAAGTAACGTGCCCGTAATGATGCGGAGAGTCGTGGAGAAATGTTTGCCTAAATGTGTCCTCAAATTGACGGCAATTGTTTGTGCAGAGTGCGCCTCCACGCTGAGAGAAGACGTATAGTAGCGGCGATACAACAATCCTCGACAAGAAAGCCAGTCAGTGCCTTCCCAGCCACGGAGTTGACCGGGAGCAAGTTGTGCGCAAGAGGCGAAGTTGAGCAGAGTGCATGTGGGCTGTCCAGTCACTGGCCACTTCTGCAATCAACCTTTGGAAAATGTCTGTGACCGTCATTCACCCAGTCAAGGCGGAAGTACCCTCGCCATCTTGGATTTACGTATTTTCCTCCATTACTTAATTTTTGGAGTCAATATTTAAAAACCAAGCTGGTCAAGGCATATGGAACATTTTAACAGTTATTTCGAAATCCCACTTATTTTTCTTACATTATTAGTTTCACATCTGTAACCGTAATCAAACATCGCCGAATTATTTAATAATTTCAATCTCACGTGGGAAAATACAGGTCTAATCGAAACCCTATGTCATGTCGAGCTTTCATTTTTTATTTCTGGTCATACATTTTCATTACGAAGATTAGTAAGAAAATTCGAAGACGGAGTGGATACTACCCCCTTAAGTTGGTGACGTCGGAGGGAAAGTAGTCGCATGACGTTTAGTAAAATGTCTTAGGCAAACATTTCTGAATACTGAAATTATTTAGTTTGCTTTCTGTTTTTTTAATGCATATAAGTGTAAGAATCAGCAAAATTTGTAAAATACCTACTTGTCTAATAAATAATCACTTTCACTTGACCGACGCGACACATGAATCAAGTGACGAGGACCACTGCAACATGGCGGAAGAATACACACTGTGCCTACAAGTACTTATTGAGCAGGGTTTTCAAAAGTGCTCAGTTAACCGCTAAGAGAATATTGTATAGACGTGTGTAGCGAGGATCTCGCGCGTGGCGGTGGACATAGGGGGTTCTGCGTCTGCTGGCCGCCGAGGGCTATCATTACAACAGTCAATGGGGGCAGGTAATCCTATTAGGAGCTGAGCCGACAATGCGCCAGGTACTATAACTACCTCACGTCCGTCTTAACATCTGCATGTGCCGCGGGCAAGAGCATTCTGGACCGAGAGCTTACTGTACTGCTCCCTCGAGTACACTCGCTCTCACTTGACAGCAGCTAGCGAAGTAGCACACGCCATGCGCTGTTGCGTTGCTCGATCTATACGCACTTCACATCCCAGCCCTTTTGAAATCCCGATGGCCGTATCCGAGTTCGTGAAGGATAATAAAAATAAAATAACTAAACCTGATTTTTAAATTTATTCACATGGCTATTATTTACGTCATTAATCCATCTATCTCCACTTTTACTCTTATTATTCTAAGTGAGCACAAAACTTAATGCCTATCTCAATTATAATTATTGTCCTTCTAAATATCTCTATATTGATTATAGTCACTTAATTCACGCTCATTATGTATGCCGTCTTCAGTCTGATGCCAACATTAAAAACGACTTACACTCACGCATCCAGTTCGATAGTCCCGTCTGTCAGCCTCTCTTCACTGTAGCAGCGCTCGCAGTCCGCAGAATTTCCTCCCGCTGGTCACTTCCGTCGTCACTCGCTGCTCTACTCACTCGTCGTCTATTACCTAAGGTCGCACGATCGCTCGAACTCTCGACTCCCATCCGGAGGCCGGTCGTGCTTAAATAATCCCAGTCGCAGGAACTCCGAGTCGCGCCGAGAGATGCTACGGCAATAACCAGAACATTCCTTCGTAGATAACCTGAGAAATGCAATCCGCCGAAGGCCAGGAGCGCACGAGATACGCAGGCTTATCGCGGCGGAACGCTAGGCGGCATGCCTTTGTTCCTCAAATCACGGCGTGGTTTCATACGCTCCTTCGCTCGCACCGGACGGTTCAAGGGCAGCCATTAAAAACCACGACACGTAACAGTATGTAGGCCTAAATGTATTAATAATATGCACATTCGTACACTTAATGCTTGTAAAATAAGCACCACTTACTTCAGTGTCCATAAATTTAAGCGCTGTACTCGCAGTATAACGTCGAGTGTTAAGAAATATTTGTATTAGTTTGCTGCCAGCTGAATAGGAAACCACCAGCCAGTGTGCACTGAATCATATGTGCAGTTATGAGCAGTAGCTTTTATCAGTCGATGTACATAATTTGTTAACGCTCTGGCTTTCAAATGCGTCTGTGAAGACGGCGAGCCTGGAAACGAAAGCACATCACGTCATTGACTGCCTGCTCTGAGTTGTTTACACATGTAAGTGCTACAACTCTGGGCGGCGTTACAAAAGATACTCTGCGAATATACTTTTCTCTTTGTCTGCCCCGGAACACTTCGAGTAAATGTTTTACTCCCTCTTGGCAGTGTCCTAAAAACTGCAGAGTAATTACTCTGAGCATCTTGCCGGAGTAAAACTTTTACACGCACTATTTCAGCGAGTAACGAAAGCTAAACTGAAAATGGCGAGAAGTTTAGTAGAATTAGCTTAAACAAACTGAAAAGAAATGTGAACATTCTGGTTACAGACACACACGGAAATAGTATTTTTTATTTAAAAGTTAAATAGGATAAAGGTTGCATATTTAGAAGTAATCTTTATGATTATCTTATAATAAGAAAGGCTGTTTATGTATATAATTAATTTTTTGGAAAAGAAAGAATTTTGAGGAAAGTGATAAATATCTTTTTGAATTGACATTATTGGTTGCTTAATCAGTAGATATTTGTAAACACAGAATGCTATTAACGTGATGCTCGTTCCAAAACCACGTTTAATTTTGCTTACCTCAGCAGTAAAGGGACTATGGGGACTTCGGCACATCGGAACCTGGGGTCGAAGCTGTTCGGCGGCCATCTTGGAACCACGTGACCTTAACCTGGACCTTTAACACCAGTAACATTTGACCCTAACAATCCAAAAAATACTCCCCAAAAATTTAACAAATTCCAAAAATTTAATAAAAAATTATGGTACAGAAAATATTAAATTACTTAAAACTTATTAAAAATTATAAAAATTTTTTTTGACAAATACTTAAATTTTCGGAGGTCCCCTACACCCCCTCCATCCATGCTCATTCCACCATCTTGGTTGCTGCAGTACGCCATCTTGTTTTTTGTTTGTCTTTTGTTTATACATTACTGGAGTTTGTTTGTCACCTTCGTTCAACTGACATCATGGTTTTTTTCGTTTGTCATTTGTTTACACAGAATGAGTATAAAAGAATACCCTAACTTGGAAGGTCTATAATATCAAAACAAAACAACATACAACCTTGGTTGATCAATAAAATAAACCCTGGAACTATGAAGTTTGTTTACCATATCTTCATAAATGTTCAATTTGACCACCACGAGCGGCCCGAACGACATCTACGCGATAATCAAACTCGTTCCACACTCTTGTCAGCATGTCCGGTGTTACGGTTTGGATGAAGTCCGTAATTCTCGTTTTGAGGTCGTCGATGTTAGCCGGCAATGGTGGACAAAACACTTGATCCTTTATGTACCCCCATAGAAAAAAATCACACGGGGTAAGATCCGGGCTTCTTGGGGGCCAGTGATGAAGAGCCTGGTCACCAGCTGCTCCTGTACATTACTGGAGTTTGTCTCTCACTTTCGTTCTACCACCATCTTGTTTTTTTCGTTGTAATTTGTTTATACGTTACTGGAGTCTGTCTCATCTTCGTTCGAACGCCATCTTGGTTTTTTCGTTTGTCATTTATTTTACATTGCTGGTGCTGTCTCCAGCACCGGGCCCAGCAGACGACTTACCCCCTTCACTCTCCGTCCTNTCGTTCGAACGCCATCTTGGTTTTTTCGTTTGTCATTTATTTTACATTGCTGGTGCTGTCTCCAGCACCGGGCCCAGCAGACGACTTACCCCCTTCACTCTCCGTCCTAACTAGTATTATAAATGCGGAAGTGTGTTTGTTTGTTTGTCCTTTCACGTCGCAACGGAGCAACGGATCGACATGATTTTTTGCACAAAGATATGGTCCGTCTCATATAAGTTGATGAGATTCTGACAGCCAGTGAGTGCTAATTTGACGTATACGAAACAAAGTGCCATTTACAAAATCCTGTATCGGCTGATGCACGAACGAATAAAAGTTAATACTCGTCCCGTTTGTCCAAGGCACTAAGCGAGAGCACCCTTCCAAATGCCAAAATGCTCGAAAGGATTGTATGGCCGCTCAGACAACACGCGTACATTTATAAGAGGGAGAAAAACGACTGATTTCCCGAGGGGGCTCAGAACCCGTCTCATAAAAAGTTTTTCATGGAGAAAAAAAAAATATTCCGCTTTCGCGATTAAAGTAGGCCGCCGATTGGTCTGAACGAAAGTTTCTGAAAACGCACGAGCCATTAGCCAATCCAAGAGATTGTCACATCGCGTGACATGGTTAGCCAATGAGAATCAGTGGTAAAGGTGGAAGCCTTCCGGCTAGTTGGTCGAACGAAGGTGAATAATTGGTGGAGGAGGTAATGGGATTTGGGCAATTAGCCAATGAGAAACATAGGAAGACCAATTAAATATATAGAAAGGGGTGGTGCGGAACCGACTAATTGGTCGAATGAAGGTTTCCAAAAACACCCGAGTAATTAACCAATGAGAAACATTGGCGGAGAAATTAAATATATTGGAAGGTGGTGAGGCAATTGGCCAATTAAATGTATTGGAAGGGAGGAATGGAGGGGGTCAGTCGTGTGCTGGGTCAGCACCAGCAATTTAAAGCAAATTACAAACGAACAAACTAATATGGCGGTCGAACGAAGGTGAGAGACAAGCTCCAGTAATGTATAAACAAATAACAAACTATAAAACCANGCCGACCTACCGGAATTACAGATCACGAACAGCTCCTAAGAGCCACATAATCCCTATATTCCCCGCCGTTATTCTCTGCTACTTTACTCTCGGAGTAACGTCGCCCTGCTGAGTTTCTGCGATGCTAATGAAAGTACAGTATTCAGGTGTTCAGACGAGACAACCACATACTGCCGGTAGGGAAAAACATTATTTCTATTTCGGAAGATAAATTTTGCACCGAAAACAAAACCAGGCCATGGAAGAAATATGATTATTATTCTCACTTAACTCACAATTATAAAATAATGACGTATACAAAATGAAGTTACAACTTTTTACTGAAACACAGAGAAAAAAAAATGTTAAAGAAGAAAAATTAGATACATTTAAATAAACACACGTTTTGAATTTTGATTTCAAATAACGAACATTCGACATTCATTTATATTGGCCTGATGCCAAAAACAATTGTCGACTAAAAAAAAATACTATTAGATAAAAACCTAGTTCTAGTTTGATTTCAAATAAGACACCGTAAAATGTTTTTCTGTTGGCCGAACTGAGGCAGTAGAATTGTTAGTGTCGATTACATTTGTGAAGGCTAATGTTGGCTGCGAACTTGTACTGTTTGCCGGCAACATCTCTCATTGTGTAAACCCTACAGCTATTTAGCGCGTTGAAAGCGTCGAAACGCGAGAGCTGTAAGTCCCACTGTTGTTCACGCAACACTTGCCACATAGCCTCTAGGTGCGAGGTGCTCGACTGGCACATCGGCGACTCGCACGAACGTCACTTTCAGCGCTGACTGTATTTTTATGACGCGCTTATGAAGATATAAATATGATGCGTGCCCGAAGATAGCTCTGGCATTTCTCCGTAGAACATTTGGCATCTCAAACTGACTCTGAAAACATTTAGCCAATTTCACGCCAAAAATTATTACGCTTTGATTTGATATAAAAAATAAAAACTTTTCTTCGAATTTTTTGTGTTTAGACACCACTACAAAAAATGTGCAAACGCTTATCTGAAAGGTATTATTTTGTGGCACACCTGTGCAGTGCACTTAGTCAGGCGGAGTCGATGATGATTAGTGCGATGTTGCTCAGGAGTTAGTGCCGGTAGTGTAGATAGAAATGCTCGTTGTTATGTTGCTATGGCAGCAGAGAGGAAACGTTGTTATAGCGGTGTAATTAGCATGTCCGGTGGACGTAGTGAGACGGGACGCCGCTCGCAGCGCTGCTGTCGCCCATTATCCTCACGCCAACCCGCTATACAATGCCTGTCTCCTGGCGATGTAGCCGCCTAGCGAAAGGATAGCGTTTTACGGGCCTCTCTCGTCCACCTCTCTCGATATCGCTTTCCAACAAAAANGCCTCCTGGCGATGTAGCCGCCTAGCGAAAGGATAGCGTTTTACGGGCCTCTCTCGTCCACCTTTCTCGATATCGCCTTCCAACAAAAAACGCTTTGTCCGTCTTTGCTCGGGCCACATTTCTACGGAAAGTTTTGGTTACGTTTTTAATACCCTCATAATTGTGGGTAAATTCAGTTTTACAGCCGCGACAAAAAAAACCTTACTCGTAATTTTCTCCAGCTTACTCTCCTGTGGCATTGTTGTACTTGACACGCCATACATNAAAAAGAGAACTGATCTCACTGGCTGCGCATAATCAGTCTTCGTGTCCCAACATTGAACTGCTTTTCTGCCAACACGACTAGCGAAAACGGCATTGATTGTATTTGAGGTAAGAATACTGTTTAGTAAACAAGTGCTTTGAGATGTATGTATAATTCCTCTTGCGAATTTATAATGCAATTTGATCAAATTCGAAATGTTTAAAGTATTTTATTCACATAAGAGTGATTGTATTAAATGAAGATATAAACAAAGACGTTCGTCAGTGACCATGTGACCTTGACAGTCGTGTTGCTTTGGCGTAGGTGAATGTTGGGCAAATGCGCAGAGGACGAANCGTCAGTGACCATGTGACCTTGACAGTCGTGTTGCTTTGGCGTAGGTGAATGTTGGGCAAATGCGCAGAGGACGAAGCGCCCTTAAGGTTCATTCTACCCAGGCTGGTCAGCTCAATGCCAATAGCTTGCAAACTACACAACTTCGCCGTCAGGTGGCACTGGTGTTGCAGTTCGCATGGATTTATTCGTTTTGCATGTAAACATACGGGATAGTTGTTATTGTTAGATAATAAATATATAATTTTGAGATCTAGCGATTGGTGTTGTGTAACCTACGTAAATAATAAACATTATTCTTAAGACTCGAGTGGCAAACAAAACGAAACTTATCCACATTTTGTGTAATGTTAAATCGTGTAACTGCATTTAGCGAAACGTTGTATTGCACAATTACTTAAATTNGTGTAACTGCATTTAGCGAAACGTTGTATTGCACAATTACTTAAATTAAATGTGACAACAGAATCGAAAATTTCCTTTTTGATTTATTTCGCTGTTAAATCTGCAACTTTTTTCCTCATTTGAAATAAGCATGTTTGCGAAAGTCCAGTGCCAAACACAATTGTATTTTTAATGTTTATTCTTGTAAACAGCGTTGAAGGACGTGAATTATTATTACGCAATAAAGTTAATACTTAATATTTTGGATCTTCAGTGTATGTATCACAATTCAAGCCAAGCTCGAACTTTTTCACCAAAAAATGTATAGAATTCTGTATTGTAATGAGGACTACTGTGTGTGTTCTGTGTTGTGACGAGGATTGTGTATGTTCTAGCAGCTGCGGATGGCCAGCAGCTTGCANAGGACTACTGTGTGTGTTCTGTGTTGTGACGAGGATTGTGTATGTTCTAGCAGCTGCGGATGGCCAGCAGCTTGCAGCACCACGTCACCTCGTCGACGACAGGCCGCTGCCACGTCGGTCCTCAGCGAGTCGGTCTCTCACTGCAAGTATGACCTTTATCTCTCCCTCCACCCTCCACCCTCCCCAATCAACCCGACTGCTCTGCCCTGACATGACACTTGCTTGATCTCTCTCTGGTCTCCACGCACCATCCTTCCATTCCGCCTTGCAAGGCGGCACCAGTCTTGCCACTGCTTTCAGTTTACATTTCCCAAGATGATGTGAAACCAAGAAACAAGGTGAAATAAACGATCATTATCCACTCGCTCATTCGTCACACACACACAGCCCGGACTATCCCAATTGCAGGCGANAGGTGAAATAAACGATCATTATCCACTCGCTCATTCGTCACACACACACAGCCCGGACTATCCCAATTGCAGGCGAGACTGATAGATGCATTTAAAAACTATTAAGACAAAGCCAAACTTAAAGAAGTGGTCACGAATCCAAATACAGAAGTAAACGAGAGACACGTGCAGTCGTAATCTGAGCTCGCGCACACTTCCAGCCACGCTGCACCAGGTGTTGAAGTGAACTTTGCCCTAGTGCACTGACCGCCGGGGGGAGGCTTGTCGCTCCAGCAGCTTGTTGTATTTCCCACGCAAACCAACTTTAACTCATAGGATAATACACACATATATGCACGCACAAGTCAACACCAGGGAAGACCCATGTTCTAGGGGACCCGGGTTCGATACTCGACTCGTTCGGCCCCAATTTCTATGTAAAAAATCACTCCAGGTGAATGCCGGAATGGTTTCCTCAACACCAGCCCATTCTTCACTCGGTCTCTTCCCTCCAACACGACGAGACAAGTTCGATTCCCGGCAGGGTCGCTCCCACATTTTCGCCCATTCATTCCTCAAAAAAATTCCTTCCTCAGTTCGTTTGTTTGTCAAAAAAAAAACTCTGACGAACTAAACAGCCCGAGAAAGGCATAATACTTCATATTGAACCAGATTCTCCGTAAGGCACATTTTCGTTCAATTTTTCTTTAGGGCCCTTGCCTTTGATTTTACGCACCACTGAAATAATAAGTTTTTTAGAAAAGCAGCAGGGTGTCGTTCAATAAATTAAAAGTGCACAACTAAGAACACATAACTGCACTAGCCTACTTTTCCCATGCATTCAATCTTTGCATTTCTCTGATGTATTAAGATGATGGATAGTACACAATGTTTTCGTTCAACGTAACCCATTTCCTTAAGTTCACCGATGATTAAAGATATCGTCTTACTGTGCAAGGCAATCAAATGTCTGGGTCTATTAGCAAGTTCATTGGGGTCTTCAGGAAATATGTAGTCGGTGTTCTTGTAGTTTTCTTCATTATTCGCGATACTTTTTTCAGCAAAGCCGGTGAGGAATTGCGAGGACGTCAAAAAAATCGCCGCTGTTTTCACCGTCAACACTGTCTTCATTATCGTTTATATGGTCCTTCCCTTTTTCAAAACTCTTCGAGCCCGAACGAAATATCATATACGTTAAAGAAACTTAAGGAAAATCACTCGGATAAGACTCACTATAACCTGTTTTATTTACATAATATTCTCACAACACATAGCGAGCAGCGTCGCTTCGATTGTGATTAGCAGGAGTAGGTAATGCAAAAATAACCTTCCATGAGCCCCGATATGTATCGACTGGGGAAATAATCGTGGAAATACTACTGCCGTCGATACCAAGCACGATGGAAAAAAATCACTTTGAATATTTACGAAAAAAAATCTAATATGAAAACCTTACTGTCGGTTATAATAGACATCACGATCAGATCATGAATATATGATTGTAAATATGCATCAAATCGCTTCTGAACCATGGCGATTACGTTCAGGCACATAGTCATGCTTGTTAATTATGCCTTGCGTCCAAGGGTGAAAACGAGCACATGCTTACACAAGCAAAAGTTCTCAACATCGCACCTGAGTCCTTCACCAGTGATAAAGTAATTCTTTATTCCACTAAAATGACGGCATCAATAAAAGCAAGCTCTATTCCTGATGCATAAATATTTGCAAACTGAGCTGTGAACACTGCGATGATCACCATCCCAGAGAACCACGAAACGCGGCGGTGGAGATCAGCCACCCTTTCTATAATGATTATTAGGCACCGACACAGGACCGGACACGCTCAATACCTCACACCATCCTCTCGACAGCAGTNCCCAATTTCTATGTAAAAAATCACTCCAGGTGAATGCCGGAATGGTTTCCTCAACACCAGCCCATTCTTCACTCGGCCTCTTCCCTCCAACACGACGAGACAAGTTCGATTCCCGGCAGGGTCGCTCCCACATTTTCGCCCATTCATTCCTCAAAAAAATTCCTTCCTCAGTTCGTTTGTTTGTCAAAAAAAAACTCTGACGAACTAAACAGCCCGAGAAAGGCATAATACTTCATATTGAACCAGATTCTCCGTAAGGCACATTTTCGTTCAATTTTTCTTTAGGGCCCTTGCCTTTGATTTTACACACCACTGAAATAATAAGTTTTTTAGAAAAGCAGCAGGGTATCGTTCAATAAATTAAAAGTGCACAACTAAAAACACATAACTGCATTATCCTACTTCTCCCATGCATTCAATCTTTGCATTTCTCTGATGTATTAAGATGATGGATAGTACACAATGTTTTCGTTCAACGTAACCCATTTCCTTAAGTTCACCGATGATTAAAGATATCGTCTTACTGTCAAGCAAGATGGATATACATCACTTTGAATATTTAAGAAAAATTAATATTAAAAAACTACTGTCGGGTATAACAGAGATCACGATCACATCATGAAAATATGATTGTAAATATGCATAAAATCGGTTTTGAATCATGGTCATTACGTCCAGGCACATCCACATGTTTTTTAATAATGCCTTGCGTCCTCCAAGGGTGAAAACGAGCACATGCTTACACAAGCAAAAGTTCTCAACATCGCACCTGAGTCCTTCACCAGTGATAAAGTAATTCTTTATTCCACTAAAATGACGGCATCAATAAAAGCAAGCCCTATTCCTGATGCATAAATATTTGCAAACTGATCTGTGAACACTGCGATGATCACCATCCCAGAGAACCACGAAACGCGGCGGTGGAGATCAGGCACCCTTTCTATAATGATTATTTGGCACCGACACAGGACCGGACACGCTCAATACTTCACACCATCCTCTCGACAGCAGTTGCAGGGCTACGGTTGGGGGGGGGTGCTTTAAAAGACCCGCTTAATATCAATGTTAATCAATGCAGATCACTGACGTAGAGTAACCGACGTGTGAAAACATTTTCATTTTCTCGAGTCAGCGGTCGGAAATGCAGTTCAACCCACCTGTCCCGATGTGCCAAAGTCCTCATAATCCTTCTATTATTATTATTACATGCAATTGAAGCTTATGTGTTTATACTAAATATGTCAGTTCGTACTTTTCTGCTTTATCTTTAAGAAACTGCTCAGGAAAGCTTAAATTGTAGATTTTAATAATTTTCACAATATTTTCCCCTTCGAATATATTTAATAGGATAAAAGTAAAACTGTTGGCTGTAGATAATTGTTTACCTTCCTGAAATATCGTATTCCGACAACGTTTATTTACAGGTGCGTGTGTTTGTGCATGTTAGTTTGCGGTTAGCGTGTGTGTTTGCGCGCGTGTGTGTGTGTAAACACCAATTTTTCGGGGAGTATTTTAGTAGGGATTCACCTTGATGGGTTATGTCTGCTATGGAAATATAAGTTTATAATTTTTTATGTGCATGTTTGTCAACGGACAAATGAACAATCTCAAACTCCAAATTTAAAGGAAATCTGTAAGTGCAATTAGGCGTCATTTTGGGCGAGAGATGTGATCATTATTGGCATGCAGATGCTAATGTTTAAAAATTATTATGATAATTTTATATGCATATTATCTCTTTATTATACGTAAGCATATGTAAACATGTTTCCCAGATACACATACGGTATATTTTTGGCAGCACTATTACTATTCCACACAGACGAATCATTCTTAACTCCAACGATTTTATAAAAATGTTTGACGTAGAGTGAACGCAAATTTAACATAACGAGCCCTATGACAATTTAATTGTGAATCGACTTGAACTGCAAAATATCTAATAGTAAAAATATATTATACGTGTATTTTTCGATGTATCTGTTTTTCTAGATTACTTTTGCCACAACTATTTACTATAATGCGTGATTTACACTGATTTTTATATGTATCTCTAACAGAGTCCATCCATCACCCGAACAAATCCTTATTAAATCAACAAGCCAATGTTTGAAAATTTTGGAGGACTTATGTTTTCCTGATTTGCACTACACAACATGAGCATCACCAACACGAGAAATGAATGCAGAGTATTTTTCAAAACAAAATAATGTGGCGTCACATTTGCGTGGTGTTTTTAGTAAACCACATATATTCATAAGATTAAATCTCTGCGCCTGCAAAAAAACCTTTAAGTGTTTAAAATGTTGCATTTTGATTGCGAATAAGCTCGTATTAGAATGTTTTGTATTATAACTATATAAAACAAAATACCTACATATACAGAGTGATTCTAAAATCATGGTACAAACATTGTACAAACTAAAACAAACAATTATTGTATAGGAATAAATGGGCGGGACACTGCGCAACTCCGTGTTTGTGTTTTTATTGTGATTAACGGAAACATAAAATGTTCATTAGCAGCATACTTAACAAATTATTCCGTACAGAAAATGTTAAAACAGTTGCTGGAAATTCATCCACCAACAGTCACGCATGCTTGGCGACCTNATGTTTTGTATTATAACTATATAAAACAAAATACCTACATATACAGAGTGATTCTAAAATCATGGTACAAACATTGAGGGGTGGAAGAGCTCACTAAAACAAACAATTATTGTATAGGAATATATGGCCGGAAGTGACGCGTTGAGGCACGCACACAAAAACATAACACATTAACGGAAACACAAAATGTTTATTAGCAGCATACTTAACGAGTGATTCCGTACAGAAAATGTTAAAACAGTTGCTGGAAATGCATCCACCAACAGTCACGCATGCTTGGCGACCTCTACATATGGCGTGATTGGCTGACAATGGTGGCGTGCGTGAAATACCCGGCGTATTTGAATCTGTTCGCCGATCACTCCACCGACGCTACCAAGCTTGCATTACTGTCGGTGGTAGCAATTTTGAGCAATTATTATAAACATTGCTGTAAAAAGGTAATTTAGCGGTGACGTAAATAATCCACGTGTTGCATTTCATGTGTTATTTTTGTGTTTGTGCCTCAACGCGTCACTCCCGCCCATATATTCCTATACAATAATTGTTTGTTTTAGTTTGTACAATGTTTGTCCCATGATTTTAGAATCACATCGTGTGTATCCCATTTCATTTTTCTTATCAGAAAAACCCCACGAAATGGGACAAATGGGCCTGGCAGCACTGCACGGCACAAAGCTATGACCACTCTCCTCTAAGTACATACTAGCTCACTGGCAGTCGCTCTATACTCTGTGGGCGCAGAACACGACTGCGACACATCGTCCAGACGAGACTGGTTCAACAACTCTCCAATCGCCACATGAAGGTTCGTCGAGACTCTTTCCTAGTTCTCAATTTCAACATACTGTGCAGACATCAGAAAAGAAATTTCTTTCTTTATTGGTTGTCGTTTGTGTCTCGCCCGATTCCCTGGGCCACCGAGGATTCGACACTCGAAGACTGGTATGCGAAGTGCCCAGCCGAGTCGGAAATGCATCAACCAATCATAAAAAAGATCAGGACGCTCCAGTGTTTTGGAACATACTGTAAGTTAGCTCAAACCATTCCCGCGATTTTCCACTCTCTAGATGTAAGATGTCGCCACGCTAGACGCCATAGTTTTCTATATAGGCGCACTCGAGCAGGAAACTGTATCACGGGCATAACGCGGTCTCCTGTTACGCACGGAGTGAAGCTGCCAGAGTCTAGTATCGGCCGTCAGTTGTGCAAGGTGTTTCTTACTAACAAACCAAATTATAACACGAAATGTACTCTTCATGAACCCATTATTAATTTTATTAATTACATAAATTACTGAAGAAATGTCAGGGAAAAAAAATTTGGGAAACGCTGACCTAGGACATGTAAAGTATGTAGAGCGCAGCTGTAATGCGCACTCTTCCTGAATCTCCCTGAACGTCGGTGGTATGGTCCGTCTCGTATAAGTTGGCGAGATTCTGACAGTCAGTGAGTGGCAACTTAAGGTATACGAAACAAACAAAGCGCCATTTACAAAATTCTGTATCAGCTGATGCACGAACGAACAAAAGTTAATATTACGTTGGCTTTTCTGAGNTATTCCGAGTGCATTGCCGACGCACATTAGACAAGCAAAAAATACGCGATTGAAAAGAGTTCCTAGATTAAGTAATACATTTTATTTTACGAAGTCACTAAACAGTGGTTGTTAGTGTTACAAATTAAACATCGTGATAAAGTAGTAACGTGTAGGTGTTCAAAATGAAATGCACAATAAAACTACCTGTATCCAAATGAAACGCAATTTCAAAAGCTTTTTCACGTCGTTTCCCCCCTTTCCATACGTGCTTGATATTAATTCCAAAAGCATACAGAAATATTGCATAATATTGTTGAATTATTTTTTATAATAATTTGACGAAATATGTTTCAAATTCGTCTCATTCCGAGCCAGTAATAGAACAACATTCAAGTTTTAAAAATACGCTATCTATTGAGCAATGCAAACTGCTCAAACCTCGATCTGCCATTCCGTGTGCGCCCATGCCGTGTGAGCCATCTNTTTTCTGAGTGCACTGCCGACGCACATTAGACAAGCAAAAAATACGCTATTGAAAAGAGTTCCTAGATTAAGTAATACATTTTATTTTACGAAGTCACTAAACAGTGGTTGTTAGTGTTACAAATTAAACTTCGTGATAAAGTAGTAACGTATAGGTGTTCAAAATGAAATGCACAATAAAACTACCTGTATCCAAATGAAACGCAATTTCAAAACCTTTTTCACGTCGTTTCCCCCCTTTCCATACGTGCTTGATATTAATTCCAAAAGCATACAGAAATATTGCATAATATTGTTGAATTATTTTTTATAATAATTTGACGAAATATGTTTCAAATTCGTCTCATTCCGAGCCAGTAATAGAACAACATTCAAGTTTTAAAAATACGCTATCTATTGAGCAATGCAAACTGCTCAAACCTCGATCTGCCATTCCGTGTGCGCCCATGCCGTGTGAGCCATCTATCAGCTCTTTCCCGAAGCATTACCAGCCAGAGAACAAATATTTCATGCTAACAAATTTACGAACAGATACCAATAGTTTAATTTTTCCGCGAGCTCTACGTAAATTATACGCCATATTGTTTTCTCGAAAACCCATTTCCTTGTTTTCGAAGAAAGTGGGACACGCGAGAATAGTTTTAAAGTAATTATAAAGATATTCCACGTCACATATTTACAACTCGAATACATTAGCTATAACGTCCAAAGTGTGATAATAGCTACAACTACCGTCTCGAAAATGTTAACCCAAATTCACTGTCTCTAACAAATTAAAAAAAAACGTTAGCGAATGTTTAATTTTGACGTGACAACGTCTTAAATTAGGTTGGGCTGGGAGTCACTTATGAAAAAGTGTAACGCTCGGTAACGTTACGATGAGTCACCGAGGAGGGGTAATCAAGGGAGGGAAATGAGGGGNATATATTCCACGTCACATATTTACAACTCGAATACATTAGCTATAACGTCCAAAGTGTGATAATAGCTACAACTACCGTCTCGAAAATGTTAACCCAAATTCACTGTCTCTAACAAATTAAAAAAAACGTTAGCGAATGTTTAATTTTTTGCAAGGTTTTTATATTTTTACTTTTGTAACCTACTATTTTTTTTTCAAGCAGATGTCAGTCTTAAAATATCTTAAAATTTATTTAGCATTACAGAAGAATGGCAAGTGGATTAGCTGACAGCGTGTTGATAACAAATACAGCCTCCACTTGACGCACCAGTTGATGGCGAAATTATACATACACGAAAAGTAAACATTGGCGCTACTTTCGTCAAACTGTCAGAATCTCGTTAACTGACACGAGACAGACTATAGCGAGAGCAGAGAGTGATGGACTGAGTCCTGAGTCAACACTCTGGCCGAGTAGCGGTGCTGCTCGTGCTAGCAGGCCTGCCAGCCTTACACCGGGCGTGATCAAGTGCAACACACTCCCCCTCTGTCCACACCGACACACTCGCCACAGCCTCCCTCCTCTCTGCAAGTGCAGCACGTGGACGCTGCCACGACATGCATCTCACATACACACTATACATCGGTCACTTCTACAAATCTCTCTCTTCCTATCCGCACGCATTGTAACGGCCACACTGCCATACGCCCTGTAAGGTTGGTAACGACGGATGGAAACATTTTGACGTTGAATTACAAGTGTTAGCGGAACATTTCTGATTACTGGACTGGTTTATTTTGCTTTCTGTGTTTTAAATGCCTATAAGTATAAGAGCAAGCGAATTGGTAAAATACTCACTTTCCTAATAATTTCGCATTTCACCTCACAGATGCATTAATAAAATAATGATGCGCATGATAATGTTAATCGTACATATGGTGGAAGAAATAATACACAGTATGTTTACAAGTGTGTATATATTAAGCAGGGGTTTCGAAAGCGCTCAGTTTACCGTGAACAGCCTATGAAATCACTTTCGAAACTTTCTCCAGTTGAGTCGCCACCGAAATATACTGCGTGCCGCCTTCCTTGTGACATTGAAGTGCTTTGCATAGTAACTGCACTGCATTAACTGATTTATATGTTTTTTTAAATTTCCAATACTAACAAAAATAAATTTCATTTTGCCAAATCAGTGTTTACGTAACAGAATAGACTGCAATAAATAAATGAAATGAGCGAAATGAACTACATAAATGAACTAATTATTACTGTACGCAAACGACTGTAAGTACAAAAAAAGAAAGACTGCCATTAATTTTGTTTAATAAATCACAATTAGAAATCAAATATTTGATAACCGTTGTCAAGTTGACTCGTTCACTCACACTGTTGCGTGTCACTCCGGGTACGCTTATTACGTGAACTCATCATCTAGTTCCACCGTCGCGTCGGTACTTTGTAGTGTGAGGGGCTGACGGCAGTCGGAAATGAGAACATAACGCCGGCAATGCGGCACGTCAACTACTCGCTGTGTGCCAGGTCACGTTCTCTGTATTTAAAATGAACTACGTAATCAGCGGAGATCCGCGTGCCTCCTAGACCTAGCCTGTCACATGCACATGGTCTGTTTGGCCATCGCTTCCTCTTGCTTGCTATCTAGTGCTCTTAAGGGCGATCTGCCCACACTTACTGTGCTTGTCTGCGCCGGTAGTGCACTAAGCTGTCTCCATCTCGCACTGCCGTCTACTGTATGTCTTGGCGAGTGGACACACTGTAAGGCAAGGCTGAACCAATTACACTTGCNCATCTCGCACTGCCGTCTACTGTATGTCTTGGCGAGTGGACACACTGTAAGGCAAGGCTGAACCAATTACACTTGCCACACCCTAAATACAACTTCACAAGCGTGGATTTTTTCTTTGCAATATAACACTAGCTTGTTACTTCTGCGGTAATATATACCTACAGGGGATGGACAGAATAATATGAACACCTGACAATACACNACACTAGCTTGTTACTTCTGCGGTAATATATACCTACAGGGGATGGACAGAATAATATGAACACCTGACAATACACAATATTTATTTATTAATAAGGTGTTGGGCCAACATTTGCTTTTAGAACAGCTGCAATTCTTCGCGGAATNATAACCGTTGTCAAGTTGACTCGTTCACTCACACTGTTGCGTGTCACTCCGGGTACGCTTATTACGTGAACTCATCGTCTAGTTCCACCGTCGCGTCGGTACTTTGTAGTGCGAGGGGCTGACGGCAGTCGGAAATGAGAACATAACGCCGGCAATGCGGCACGTCAACTACTCGCTGTGTGCCAGG
>NQII01010141.1:7111-36574 GCA_002778355.1 Clitarchus hookeri | reverse complement strand
TAACCTTCCAAGTATTATTTCATTCTAAAGATGAGTGTATTAAAATAAATCTGTAATAAAACTACTACTTTTTTCACAAGAATCTATTAAAAATACACTGCACTCGTTAAATGTGCTTCAGGAGGCTGGTGTTTATATTTTTTGAGACAAGTGGAAGTTGTCTATACCATTCTGGAAAAACTTTTAATCAGAAGATGTCTGTCTATTGAATATATTATTAATATTACATTAATAAATTATCTGATTATTCAGCAAGAAGCTACTGAAAATAGACTTAGCACTTGCTAAAAGTGACTCTGCATTCTGTGTTAACAATGTTTGAGACAAGGGGATGTCGTATTTCCCATTCTGATGAAAACTTATTTGAAAGATGTCAGTCAAATTAAATAGAGTAATATTTCAATTAAATATTCTATTACGTACTTCTGTGCCAGAGACAATTAAAAATCTGACCTAATACAAAAATACATTTAACAAAATTTTATGTTTCTTTTTTTTTTGGTGGAGTGGATTGAAATTAGTCTGTTACGCTTTTACGAAGGCATCAATTTTATGAGTGTGGACACTTAAAAGCCTGACGCCTCCCATAACAGAGAAGCAACAAGCCTCAGTATAAAAACTGCCAACGGACAGTAACAATAATTCAACAAGAAGCTACAGCAATGCGAGTGGCAACAGTGAGTTTCAGGAACAGTAAAAAGGTTTACAACCTAGTTGTGAGATCCACCGGAACATAGGTACGTATCCGCAAGTCTGTGTAGTTCACCTGTAGTTAACGTAGGCAAAGAAGGTACCAGCTGAGGAACATTACTGCAAGGAATGTTCAGCTGTGGATCTCGGTACTACAGTTCTGGGAAGCTCTTACTAAATTGTTCCTCATAGCAGCTTCCTCGCTCACATTTACTGTAGCAGGCAATGAAGGTGCTGAAGATATTTAGCCTGTCTGGGATGAACAGACTTATGGAGGCAGTGTTGTGAGATAGTCATATGTCCAGGATGAATCTCTAGCAATTCCTAGAGGAAAACACATCTGTCTCCATGATCAGGTTTCTAGTAGCACAGTGCTTACTGACCTACGTCACTGCTGAGTAGCAATCACACACACAAAATGGCTACTGTACCTTGAGGTTCTCTGTCTTTACGACAGGCACCAGGTCCTGTAGTGGCGCTCTAACATCCTCGCACTGTAACAAACACGAAATACTAGTTATACAACTACCCATCTAACAGCTACAGCAGTAATGTCCTTGCTTCAACAAAATGTGAAGGTCCAGCAATATTATTGTGTGTGATGGTCTACTATTCTAGAGAGTGCGCAAATTAAAATGTTTCATTCTTTATGCTAAATTCTTCAGGTAAACTGCTTATAACTGCATACAGTGCTCTACACAGGTGTCACCATAGTTAACGCAGTGGTATTTCCTACCCACTCACATCTCCTTGCTGTCCGCACAAAGAAAGCCGGCACCAGAGGAAGACGGGCGGACACACCTGTGTTTCCAGACGAAGTACGTAGCTGCCGCTCCAAGAAGGCGGCTGTCAACTGACATTCTCAGTGTACGCTGAGACGCCGCCCCCCACCGCATCCCTCCCGTGAGTTAAGACGGGAGAACTTACAGGCAGGCAGGAGGAAGGAAATGTTCTGTATTAAGAAACTGACAGCAAAGGAGTGAAGGATATCACGCAAGGTAACTACAGTATATTAGGTAAGCCACTCCCGCCTAATGCGCTCCCATTGGCTTGCGAGTGTGACGTAGCACGGAGGGCTAAACTACGGCCGGACTCTGCCGCCCGCGCTATTCACAAATTTCATAATATATAACACGCCGTTTGTCGGAAACTATTCCACGTGGCGTTATGCAGTTTTTTGCAAAATAATGTTTCAAGTTCTGAGTTGACGTTAAGGCACATAGAATATTTAATAAAAAATGTTGGCAACTGTAAAAGTTGTTTTAGTAAAGTAGTGTATTCAGGATAAAAAACTAATTTTTCCCTGGGTGGAAACTTATTTTACTATTGACAAACTAAATAACAACACACAAAAAAGATGTCAATATTTGTATCACCGTAGTCTATACTGTATAAAATAAAATTTTGAAGAATTTTAACCTGATAGTTATTGCAGTATTGTAGTTTTAGCTAACACGTGCCGAGCGTTGCCTGCAGTGTATCTCGATAAGGCACCATGGTTCGTGTTGCTCTACGACAGATACATAATGTATGTTTCATTTCATATAAATAACTAAAATGCTGGCATTGTGAAAGTTAAAATGAACAATTGATTTGCTACTAATAATGACAGTAATCATAAAAAAATCTAGGTATTAGAAGAGAAACGCTTTTATTTTTTTTTAAAGAAACTTCCAAATAAAATAGGAAAATGTGGATGATAAATGCGTGCGTTTTCGTTAGGCTATTAAATAGGCCTACATCCATAATGAAATAATATGCAGAAAAATTTGGAAATAACACTTTTGCAAGTTGACAATTTCCTTAAGAGGAAGGGGGTAAACACAAAGTGGCATCTACAGTATGATTCGTTGCAAACAATATGGTTCATTGTGAATTCTACCTACCACACGTCCTAACAGCCATGCACGACTTTGAGAGGCGAGAGATTTTTCCAGGAAGTGTCTTTAAAAGTTAAGTTAACAATAAACATGCTACATAAACATAAAATTAAGCAAACAATAGCCATCAATATTTGCAATTTGAATATATTCACAACTAATAAAAATAATTGCCGATTAAACTCACATTTTGATGACTTAGGATGTTTTTGAAGAAGCCGAAGCTGCCCACAGTCGATTTTTCTTTGCAGAATGCTTCTCCATAGCCTGCAGCTTAAGTCTTTTGTTGAGATGATGTACTCTGATGAAGGTTCGTGTTCTGAGTATGTCCCTTTATTACAAGAGCAAATAAAGCCCCTTAAAACTAAATATTATAGAAGTCAGTGTCTGCATCACTCTTTCACATTTCGAAATTTGAAGTCCATGAAAGGCACCGAACAACACCTCGAACTGCATCACTTTCTGGCACCATTCCTCAGTCGGACGAGTAAGTCCTCCCTTTGAAACGATTGATATCCAGTCGTGAGGCACATCCTGACTTACGATGATTTTATCACCTTTCATAGGGCTACCCAGGCTCTCATCTACAGAGCGACATTTAAAGGCTAGATAACCCTCTAGGTATTTGATCGCGTCATCATTAATGTCATTTTCTGAGTCATTGGTAGAGTCTTTCATTACTAATAACTGCANTATTTGATCGCGTCATCATTAATGTCATTTTCTGAGTCATTGGTAGAGTCTTTCATTACTAATAACTGCAATTCCTATGATTCATTAGGAGGGGCAACTGTTACGGGCCCCTGAACAACATCTATACACAATTCATTCGTCACAAAGTTCAAGAAATCTTCACTGTTAGCATCAGGTTGAGAAATACCTTCATTTGCTGATGCAACACATTCAGCTTCTACAGACACTGCACCGGAGAGAGGAATATTGCTCCTACCTGCAAGTAACAGGAGGCGAATTCTGTTACGAACTTCGAACAGGGACGGATTGTTGTAAAAGATCCCTAAGCCTCGCACACGGGACAAGAAATTCTCTAGACAATCTTGCAGTCAAAATGTAAGACATTTTTGCATTTTTCATGTCCTCAAAAAGGCCAAAAAGAGACTTTATGGAAATAATGAAACCTTTTTGAAATGGAAGCAAATTTTTCCTGTTACCTACTTTAACTTCTGAAATCACTTTCAAAAAGTGTTTCAAAATGTTTTCTTGGCTCTTCAAATTTAAGCCGTAGCCACTTTTAAGTGGGGTCTTTTCGTCTTTAGGTACCCTCGAGTTCAAAACGTCAAAGGTGTCATTGACAAGCTCAATAAAACTACTTTCAATTTTTTTGTTTAGTTGATAACGAACTGCTAAAGCCGTGCGCCTGGAGAATAACTGAGCAGCCATTCTCACATTCTGGCGGGATCTGCCAGTTACGCTGAGATGAGTCTCATTGATGTGATGTGTAATTGAGACGTCTCCTTTTTGATTTTGTAATAGGCTTTGTATCGTATTTTTCTGAATTTCTGAACCATCAGATAAGGTCAAACATTCATCCAAAAAGTGATTTCTCAATAGCTTCAACAAATGTGGCACGTCACAAAACACCCACACTTTCCTTTTGTCATCAGTAGGATTGGTGAAAATTTTTTTTTCAGTGTTAACATTAAGTTCCTTCCACACTTTAGAATTTTTCCCTCCCATGTCACAAGTTACTGCGACCACACGAATGCAACAAGTTTCAAGTTCCCCGATTATGTTTTTTAACAATTTGGAATTCATTGTAATGTCAAAGTCGTAAAATATGGGTTGCTTCCACACAGAAAAAGAGTCCACGCACCATCGCTACTTGCACATTGCTGTGAGGCCCTAATATGCGGTCATCTGACGAATCGTATGAAATACGGTGGTCAATATTCATTTCGTCAAACGTCAAAACTGCAAACTTTTCATGCTCGTTGTAGTTTTCTGCTCTGCCTTTCAACAAGCATAACACCTCTTTCAAAATTCCAGGTCTACATTTAAACTGTCAAATCGATTTCTGTAGCGTTGAACGGCATGGCAAGGGAATGTTCTTTTTCCTCAAATAATTGTATGCTTTTTTGAAAGCGACCTCAAAGTTAAGGCATTTGCTATGTCCTCTGTAGACCATTTCACTTGTTTATTTCCGCTCAAAAGACACAGAATCTGTCCTTGTGTAAAACACTTAGATAGAAGTTTTACTATTTCACTTTTCTGTTCACGTTTCTTCACTTTTGATGATGGTGATCGTGTATTTACTGAAACAACATATCTAAGTGCTTTACGCTTTCTCAAAGCTGCTTCCCTTTTCCTAAGTGTCGCGTTTGCTTTTTCCAAAGTTTCCACCTGTTTGCGAAGTCTCAATATTTCTTCATTTTGAAGTTGCTTAGGGTTTTTTACCTGGTATATTTTTTTCTTTTTGGTGGATAAAGTCTCTAAAGTCACTAGAGCTCGTTTCCTCACTTTTCTAGCTTCATGCCGCAATTCTCTTTCGTTCGGAATCTGTAAGTTAAAGATATAGTTGTATGTTCAATCGATTTAAATAATAAATCATATAAACATTCCTTAATGTAACTAATTTTTTCTAGTTCATAGGCTCTTCAAAGATGTACAATTTTCGAATACAATATCAGTCTATTTTTTTTTTTTTTTTGCCAACAATGCACTTTTATTATTGAAAAATTTTGATCGTCGACTACCACACCACGCATCAAGAGTGCGTGATAATACATGCGCTAAATACTTTTACTGTATTTTACGGGAAATTAAATGTCAAATTGGAAAAATCAGGAAATAGCAATTATGCACCACATGTTTCACAAATTTGATAAGCTAAAATTTATGAAGAGCCTTCTAAAACACATTTTACCCAATTTCATTCTACTAAGGGTTCAGTTTATGTATTTGAAAAGTCTTGAAAGTAATTTTGTTTAATTTAATTTTGAAAATTTAACTTTTATACAATGGTGGCATTTTAAAGCAAAGAGCACGATGATATCTCATAAGAATAATTAACTATCGATGAGAACTCAAAAATAAGTTTGGTTTTTGCTGACATTTATGAGACGACAGGCCTTTCAGATTTAAGTGGGCTCCGTACCACGTTGTACTAACTCGGTGCTCATTTTTTTTTGCCAAGCCGAAATTAGGGCTTCGGTAACGACTAAAGCGGTAGGGATAATTCTAATTTGCTACACTATTACGTTTGCCATTACAAATTACTGAGCCAAATTATTTGAGAGTTACGATAGTTAAATACCGCGTTATAAGTAAGAAATAAAGAAATAAATACCTCTTCCTCAGTTTGGCTGGTAACAGTGCTTGAGCTGGTTATGGTGCTAGAAACTGAAACTGTATCCCCATGCCAATTTGCAATTCGAAGACATGGAACAGCATCTGGGCACAATATTTTTCTTTGTGGTAATCCCAAAAGTTCATTTCTCAAGTCTCGTTGGTAATCTTCTTGGCGGAAATGTACAGAGCAGACTCTAGCATTATCGGGATTAAAAATGTCTCTTCGCTTACAGCGCAATACCCACACGCGCTGGAGATCCTCGTTTTTTGGAAATCTATGATATAAAACGCCAGTCGTTTTTGACCCCCAATTAGTACACTGTACCATAGCACAATTAACTTTACACTTAGAAGTCTTACTCATTTTGGAAACACTCAGTCATCACAAGTTTATACACACATCACAAGTTTATACCGCCCCGCACATCAGCTGCCGCGACACTCCTTGGCTAGAGCCCTCCCAGTGACGTCATGAACACGAACGAAGGAAAGCGCGGGGGCCGGGAATAACCCCCCCCTGGATATCACGTATACAAAAATGATTAAAGCCTATCTTACAATAAAAGTCCAAGTCTTTCTTAATCGAAACACACGAGTCATGTACTAGCAAGCTATAATACGTTCCTGAGCAGCTGAATTATAACAACCTCCGCTTCTGACAAAATGGTGCTGTGGTGACCATGCTAAATGGAGTAGTGCCCAGTCACGCATTATACTTATATCTCCGTAACAGTCGAACACAGAATGTGGAAGAAACTTAAACTCAGAACCTCTGATCATGGGCAGATGTACGAGGCATTCCATCTCTTTAAGTAATGCAGCTACTGGGACTTCCATGGGATACGGCTACAAGAATGTACCACGACTTTGGGTAAACCACTGTCCCCAGGGAAACCTGCGGTGGCATGCAATGTATTAATGACAAGAGTAGCAGTGGCTAGTTTGGTTGGGTGGTAACCGCATATAGACAGGCCACAGTGCAGGGGATTACTCACCAATTAATTTCTACTACGTTCCCAGACATTTCTACCACATCAAAGTTTCCTATCACGCCCTCCAGAACTTAAATACAGCACCCGCTGACTTACATATAGCTTCCCCGGACTTAAATACAGCGCCCGCTGATTTAAATACAGCACCCCCTGGCCTTAATTACAGCGCCCGCTGATTTAAATACAGCACCCCCTGGACTTAAATACAGCACCCCGGATCTTAAATACAGCACTCCCAGAATTAAATACAACGCCCCAGGACTTAAATATAAAGAACCCCCGGGCTTAAATACAGTGTACCAGGATTTAAACACAGTGTACCTGCATTTAAACACAGCGTCTCCCATGGGAATAAACAGAAAAAGTTTTTAATTTGTTTGTTTCAATTTCAATTTGACATNGGATTACTCACCAATTAATTTCTACTACGTTCCCAGACATTTCTACCACATCAAAGTTTCCTATCACGCCCTCCAGGACTTAAATACAGCACCCGCTGACTTAAATATAGCTTCCCCGGACTTAAATACAGCGCCCGCTGATTTAAATACAGCACCCCCTGGCCTTAATTACAGCACCCCCTGGACTTAAATACAGCACCCCGGATCTTAAATACAGCACTCCCAGAATTAAATACAACGCCCCAGGACTTAAATATAAAGAACCCCCGGGCTTAAATACAGTGTACCAGGATTTAAACACAGTGTACCTGCATTTAAACAGAAAAAGTTTTTAATTTGTTTGTTTCAATTTCAATTTGACATTTATAACTGTAAATATTATGATTCCATNATAAACAGAAAAAGTTTTTAATTTGTTTGTTTCAATTTCAATTTGACATTTATAACTGTAAATATTATGATTCCATTGCAATGTTTACATCTGACAGAGTGATATTTCTTGTTTGTTTACATTTGTAATGATTGTAGAAATTTNTGATTCCATTGCAATGTTTACATCTGACAGAGTGATATTTCTTGTTTGTTTACATTTGTAATGATTGTAGAAATTTTATCACAATTTTATTTTGATGAAAAGGGTCTAAATTTCTGAAATGTTAATTAATTGAACATAATAATGTCACAGGTTGTGTAAATTCTGTTGTTTATTTTTGTCAAATTAAGGCTTTGCATAATGTTAATTTGTAGGNAATAATGTCACAGGTTGTGTAAATTCTGTTGTTTATTTTTGTCAAATTAAGGCTTTGCATAATGTTAATTTGTAGGGTTGGATATCATTAATTTTAAACAGTGTATAGATAAGTTCCCCTTATAAGGAAATTATTTGTTCTTTGCTTTGTTAAGGGAGGAGGATCGCTACCTTAAGCAAACCCTGGGACTCTCTCTTCAGACATGACAGCGGTCAGACCTTTATATTTTGTCTGGTTTCGAATTAGATTTAATTTTGATTTGGGCCGCCCATCACAACGGTAGGGCAATGGAAGAGAGCCATCGCGAGTACCTTAAATGTGCACAGGCTGTACAAGTAGCCAAAATAAGTGCTAGATTATTTATTTCAGTGTCAGCAAGAAGGAAGATGTCCAAGGAACACCGACATTATCATGGCCGTAAGACTTGTCCACAGTAAAACTGTATATGTGGTATGGGCAATCGTTCCTTCTTTATTTTAGTTTGATTTTGAAATTTTACAAATGATTTGGTAATTATTAAGTTTAGGGGCTTTTCTGAAAAACACAAAAAAAATTCTGGAAAATGGTATATTTCCACACTACTAATGATGCAGAACACGAATATACTAGGGGAATTAATGTCAGACTAATTTCTTAATATGTGCCCACCTAACCTAACAGAAGCTAACCTCACCATAGGTGAATCACTATTTTACATTTTTAAACTTACCTAGGATTGTTGGGTTTTACACTAACCTATGATTGTTGGATTTTACACAAACCTATGATTGTTGGATTTTACACTAACCTAGGATTGTTGGATTTTACACTAACCTAGGATTATAGGGTTTTACACTAACCTAGGATGTTTGGGTTTTACACTAACCAAGATTTTTGGATTTTACACTAACCTAGGCTTGTAGGGTTTTACACTAACCTAGGATAGTAGGGTTTTACACTAACCTAGGGTGTTTGGGTTTTACACTAAACTACGAATGTAGGGTTGTAGGGATTTAAAGGAACCGTAAAACACACCAAAAGAATGTATATTGACTTACCCAGGTAGGGGGCTGGTATAATTTTTCTGACGTTAATAGACGTAAACAAACAAAATTTTGCAAGTTTTTAAAAATGTTCTACTTATTTTAACATTACGCCCTCTTGAATATGAACAAGGTAAGCTGTGCAGAACCCATTAATGCAACTATTGTTGGTCTAGGACGATTCGTTCAGAACCGTAAACAAACTGGCTATACTGCTCATTTCGCAATATCGTTCAATTTTTTTAAATATGTTGTACTCATTTTAAAGCTATGCCCCAAATATATTCGTGTTCTATGTTAACCACTATAATTTCAACTTACCTTGAACAACATTTCATCACAATCTTCCTCCAATTTCATTATCACTTGGTCAGTCCGTTCCATTATAATCTTGTCTTAACACACACTACAAATAACAACAACTGTACTGACAATTTTATCGCCTATTTATACCACTTGCTCGTTGGGACAAAACCATAACAATTCTAAATAATGCAGACTACAACGCAACGATCAACGACACTGAGGATAGGTATAATTTTTTTTTTAAGGAATTATAATGGCCTATCTTGACAACACACGGCCATCATCGACGGTTCCAAGCAAAACAAAATTAAGACAATATCTTTATAAGACAAATTTTTTAAAATACAAAGATCAATTTCACTCATGAAGACTGACAAAACATCACAAACACAAAATGACTCCGCTACCACAACGCCAAGATGCAAAAAACTGGAACGTCTTCAACGGCGTCTACAGAAGAACCGAGTGAATACGTGAATTATATCCTTTTCCTTTAATTTTTGTGTGTGAATGTGGCCACTATAAAAGGTCACCACCCCCAAAACCGATAAATAGGAGCAGAACCGAATACGTGGTAAATATACACGGAAAATTGAACAAGGAACAATACCAGACGGAATCACAAATAAAAAATTATTCACGGCAGAGGCCCATCAACCATGGAGGGAAAAGAAAGGTCAACGAACAAGGGATAGCAAGGTAGGAGAGGGTCCGTCAACTAGGACATCCGACAGGACACCAAGCCCTCAAATTCAGATAATAATATAATGCTCAAGTAAAAACTGAGCGAGTACGTCGCAAACTATCCGAATGTCATGTAAAAGACCGAAGTGTAAGCAGGAAACCTCACATGAAGCCGCTAAAAGGCAACATACAAAGACATTCGATCGCCGCCAGTGGAACACTGACACGAGAGATGGGTCAAATCTGGAACAGGAACACTGCAGATACAGGATGTATTAAGGACCATATGAAGCTTATACAAATGAGATTGGGATGCTATATGACATAAAAGGAGACAACAAAAAATTGACTGCTAAACTACGGGAACAACAATGATGGTGATATCCTCCCCAAGATAACATAGGAAATAAATGTACATTTAAAGTATTAGAGACCGGAGTATAATTGTCCCATGTTTGTTTACAACCATGGGAACATTTCCAGATTAAGATGGAAAATAAAACCTAAACGGGAAGAAGGGGCTCTGAGACAACCTGTAAAACACACACTTTCGCAAATTTATTCACCATCTCATTCTGATGAATCCCTACATGCACTAGCACACAAATGAAGAGGACAGTAACATTTAGATCGTCCAAAACAACACACTATTACCATATGAGCCATATAAACACTTCCTTACAGGGAGAGGCGAAGCCAATCCCGTAAGTGTAAATCCGATATAAACCGAGGATCTAAGATCTTTAAATTCTAAGTATAATGTAAAATCATATACACAGCAAAAGCATGTGTGAATAATTAGGATAAGTAGACCCAACACCTGCTGCAGTTTTTGAGACATCGGTGTAAATCAAAGTACAATCAGGATAGTCAGCAACAATAACATTAAATTCTTGTTGAATGACAATGGGAGAAACATATCTAGTGGGAGATATAAAGATAGGAGGACAAGGAAAACAAAAAGTAACCGCAAACTTCTAACAGTGTAGCAATCTGAAGGGAGGGTGAACAAAGCATGCCATCATTAATAATAATTTCGATTAAACATAACAAAATTTGTCAACCACCTGTAGACAACCCTTTTACAAGAGAACTACGAGCACGGATCCTAAGTTTACCATGCAACAGACTATAATGTGACGTGAACCCTGCATTCAAGAGCTCCTTTTTGCCCACTCTGACTGCCACAGCAGTTTCCAAAACACCAGACAAACCACACCGGCGGTCTTGTGGGCACGAGTGAGAGTGTTCATAATTGCATCAGTGTTTATAATTGCAATAGTGTTCATAATAGCATCAGTGTATTCAATCAGGGTATCGTATTGCATCAGTGTTCATAATTGCATCAGGGTATTTATAAAGTGTTATTAATTGTATCATTGTATATAATTAATATCATAATTGTCTTCATGAAAGAAAGTCGACACAGCCACAGCCAGGGACAATTTACATTGTACACTTGGCAATACTGTGGCTGGTACAATGGAAACGTTTAGGATTAACATAATCATTTTAATTGTGTATTTTATAAGGGAAATCAATTTTCTCTTAGGTTAATTTAATTCAGGTCACTTCCATCTCATAGTAATTTTTTAGTATATATTGTGCTTCATCGTTTCGCCGCTTGGCGTCGGCTGCGGTCAGGTAGCGGAAGCCGGCCCACGCTTCCTCTCAGTTCTCTTTAGCACTTGAACGCATCAAGACGTGTAAGTCTCTCGCTCCGCACAGGACCTCGGTGCCGACTGACAAGCATCCGGTACGTCATTTGTCGGAAGGGGACGGTTTGGGCGCTTGGTGTCCCTCGAGTTGTGAAAGTGCCAGGCGCCAGCTCAGGTTTGAGCAATGAGATCAGGTCGTGCGTAATCACCCTAGGGACTCGAGGTAACACACCGTCAGATAATAGGAAATTGCGAGCAGTACGGCCGCTGCGCACGCCTGGATTAATGAACGCACTATTGGTTATCTGATAGATGGTTATTTTATTGAACACTTCGAACAAACATGTGGTGACCGCGTGGTCATACAATGTAACACAGTACTGGATTATAATTAATTAAGGTGCGTGATGCTGCTCTCTCCTCGGTGCGATGCAACATAAAAATACTAGTTATTTCATGGATGATGTGATGCTACGATTACAGAGTGAGGTTGCAGCCTGAGGGGCTGGCACCGAAGTTATTGTGAAGCGAGAGACTAACCACGTCCGCCCGCGTTGAAGTGAGGTAGCCGACTAGACTGAGAACTGCGCCGGCTCCCGCTATCTCAGCGCCGCCGACGCCGAGCAGTGTAAAGATGAAACACAAATGCGACTTAAAATGCTATTGATATATAAGAAACTGATATACCTTAAATTAACATAATCAAACACAATTACCCTATACAAATTACATAATAAAACACAATTACCCCTGCACAAATACTCAATAAATCAGGGTTATATTAATATTTAATATAGGTAGCAGCAGCCACTGTATTGCCAACTTATCAATTTCTCATGTCCCTGACTGGCTATGTATGTGATGACTGTCTTGACACACNGCAGCCACTGTATTGCCAACTTATCAATTTCTCATGTCCCTGACTGGCTATGTATGTGATGACTGTCTTGACACACGATAAATATGATATACATAAATACTGAATAAATACATATAACCCTAAATAAGTATACTGATGCACTCCGATCAATANAATAAATATGATATACATAAATACTGAATAAATACATATAACCCTAAATAAGTATACTGATGCACTCCGATCAATAAATAATAATGATTGTAAAACTCTGCATAATTACTGACACTGATGCAATTTACACACATGGACAAATACACTTGATAGACACTAAATACACTATCACTCTTGCCCACATGCCCGCTGATGTGGTGCATCTGGAGTGGATGACACTACGGCGGCAGTCACAGTGGGCACAAAGGTACCAGTGAACGCCTTGTTCACGTCACGACATCTTAAGCTGAACTCATATTCACTGCAATAGACTTCATTTCATGAACCGGATCATTAATTTTATTGGTTATAGTACCAAGGGGACAGCAACGTTACTCTCGGTGGAAAGTTTTTATACGTTATCATCTTTCACATTATAAAGCCACATGGTTGCGTTCCAGGCCGTTAAGGCCACATTTTGTAATAAAGTTGTGTGTGTTCATTAACGAATCGCAAGGAATGAATAACTCTACAAGCTTCGGAAGTGTTTCATTTGTAATTTAATTAAGGCGTGAGAGGCGGCCTACAGCATCGCCATCATATGTGACAGAGTGTTAACTAGAGTCCCCTAGGCTGAAGACCGAAACGACCCTCATTTCCACAGCTCACCGCAAGGCTGTGGCGCCCGGCACATATTTACTACACCATCAGCTCTGGTAACAACATACGTCAAGTTGGCTTTCCCAACTAGGGACGAGAATTTCTCCGAGTCATTGCTTGACTACGTCAAAAGGTTGGAGGTCATAAGGAAACATTCCATACGCAAGACCACGATTGGATTAAAAGAGAGATCACCAAAAAAAANAAAAGGTTGGAGGTCATAAGGAAACATTCCATACGCAAGACCACGATTGGATTAAAAGAGAGATCACCAAAAAAAAGCCTTAGGCATACAATCTGTATAGTCTCCAGTTTGTTCACCATAAAGAGTGGCAGCTGCCTAGCAATCAGAATACCCTAATATAAAACAGACACAAAGACAGAGACATAGAAAGAAACATGAGAAAAAAACCTACAACTCCAATGATATAGGGCCAAAGACTTGACATGAACTATGCGCCAACANAGAAAGAAACATGAGAAAAAAACCTACAACTCCAATGATATAGGGCCAAAGACTTGACATGAACTATGCGCCAACAAAATTCTTATGCCCACTATGACCACCACATTCTATCAACTGCACCAGCCCCACCAGACCAATGGTGCATAGTGCAGGTTGACAAAAATGGAACTTGCTCCTTCTTGCCAACAGATACTAATTGACTCATGAGGTCATCCTACTTTGTTTATTACAAGAAGTAACTCTTGTAATACATTAGTGGGTGGTACGAAACAGTGTTTACCCAAAAGCCACAGCCGTTGCCCGCACAGGCCATTTGTCGTTAATTCGTAGCAGCTCGCTCCGCGACATACGACGTATTGCAACACTAAGAGGAGTCACCAGGACTGTGGGCCGAAGCTGAAGTACTCCAAAGAGTCACCAATAGTGCGCAGCATTTTTCTATACTTACCCCACAACTTCATCTCATTCAAAGTTACAAACAGGGGTGGGTTTTATTGTATTAAGAGTCATCGAGCATGACAACCAACACCCCTTTGCCCATGTGGACTAGTCCATCCTTTCAGGAAACACGCACATGGCAACACTGTAGCCAGTAAAATACACAATCTTCACAGGAAATGTAATACAGACTCTTTTCACAAGAAAATGTAATGGTGTATTCAATGTCTATTCATAAGAGGGAAATAGTGTTTTCATATAGGGAGATTGTCATATAAGGGCCTCCATAAGAGTAGTATTTCGTTTAGTGCAGCGACACTCCACCTCGACTTCACAACATCAATCTTATCAGATATTTATTAATTACCAATGTCACCAATGTGTTTCATTTAATTTAGGTAATTTTTCACCAATGCAATTATGTTACATAGAGCTTATGTCATGTTTTACCAATCGACGAATGACATCGGTTAACACCACTTGTGATGGAAGTCGACACCACTCGTTCTATTTGTCTCAGCAGCAGAGCCAGACGGGCAGCATGGTCATCCGCTCTGCGAACCTCCTCTATACCATCATTGAGGCTGATATCACTTAATTGCTATAGTATCTTAATTAACCAGAACAATTGATTTCTTACCGTACCGAGAGGTGAACCACCTGCACTCTCACCAAAGAGCATAACACAACCGCGTATCTGCATAACCACAATGCTGACTTAGGTCATTTCNTGCATAACCACAATGCTGACTTAGGTCATTTCCACCCTAAGGTCACCGGCAGGCTGTAAGTGCCGAGTCCGTTTCTTTCAATATTCACATGTCCACTTCTTGAGCATTTAATTACGTATGAGAGTAAAATGTTTTACAAAATTCAGCGAGTGTTAATTCATTGTCCCACGGGACAAATAGGATCCCTTGTAGTATCACCCACTATTTTTCTAATATATTTCAGGTGTACGAAATGACATACAGTCTCGTCACAAGGTCAATGTGCGTAGGTAGTGTAATATCAAGTGCGTGACAATTAAATCTTCAAACTGGTGGAGGCATCCAGGGCCCCCTGGGCCATCGACAGAACCATCCACATCACTAACTTTCCGTTTGGATATGGTGCCGGGCAAATCTACATTCAAGCAGCATTAGGTCACCTCGACCATGTCACTCTTTAAAATGTCTATTCGTTTGCGACATTTCATAATAGTGTAATCAACATGGGTAGTACATTTACAACGAGCCTCTAAAAAGATACCAAAATACGAGACCTTTCTTGCACAGGGAAGAAGAGAACCTCTGATTGTTGTAGAAGGTAACGGCGACGGGGACAAACTACGTGTGAAATACAGGATGCTACTCTTATCCGCAGAAAGATTAAAAACATGGTCATCCTACCAAAATTATAAAGAATCAAGGACTGTAGTCAATGAAGTACAAGCCTTGGCATAGGAATTACATTCCACCCAGAAATTGAGAACCCAGGTGAAACAGCAAGAGACTAAGATTACTATCTTGAACCAAACCATTGGACACCTGACGAACAAAACTTGCTCCATCATGTTTGTTTAGCGTCCGACATTTTATTAAACTATTTACCATACAGGAATTGTGATTGACATTATTAAAAGCCGATTCCAAGTCTAAAAACACGGTACCCAAATCATTCCGGTGAGTGTAAGCGTCCGAAATGCTTGAAAACAATAAAGCAACAGTATCCAGGGCACTAATTTCACACAAATTTTATGCAAAAATACCCTGGACTTCATAGCCCTGTAAAGTAGTTGTGCAAATCTAACATTTTATTTTGTAGGTTGTAANGTCTAAAAACACGGTACCCAAATCATTCCGGTGAGTGTAAGCGTCCGAAATGCTTGAAAACAATAAAGCAACAGTAACCAGGGCACTAATTTCACACAAATTTAATGCAAAAATACCCTGGACTTCATAGCCCTGTAAAGTAGTTGTGCAAATCTAACATTTTATTTTGTAGGTTGTAAAAACCATGTAAAAGAGATTAATATATTATTTTAACAGAAGCACTCATTCGTATTGTGCCAATATGAAAGTCATATCTAAACATTCATAATATATGATCTGCGAAGGCTAGAAAACATGGCAGGCAGTGTTAGATGGCAACTAACAGTGCTATATCAATATGTTGGTATAAACATCCTTTTTCCCCCCCTTCTTCCTGCCTTCCATTAGCAACGCAGATTTCATAATCCAGACAACATTCCTGGACATCATGGAGCCTTTCAAATAACATACATTTCTTGCTTCTCCCGATGATAGAATATCTTGTGCATCATGCTAATGATCACAGCACTGGACTAATCTTAATAACATCAGTTTCTTGTCAGCTGTCCTGGTGACAAATTGTGTGAGGAGTTCATGTGATAATGGAGATACTGGAGTGTATTGTTAAGGAAGGGTAGCAAAGTAGTTACAATAAAAAAATCAAACCTACTTTTAACTAGCACGGCTGAAACAAATATCAGTACTTATAATGAAAAAAAGTATCTAGACCAGTTTCTTGATTGTGTGGTAATAGCAGCATGACCCATTTTCCATGGTGAAAAAACTGAGTCATTACAAGAAAGCACTATGCCATGTACTTTGTAATGACTCAGTATTATTAATTTTCGGGACACGTGTTTCATTTTTCTTTAGCTTTGCTAAGCTTCATAATATTTTTATCGGGTTTGAAATTAAAATCAGTGGTGGATTGTTTTACCCTGATAGTTTGTTTATCGGGCATATGTTTGCCGTTTTACGTTTATCAGGCGTCCGGTTGCCGTTTTGTTTCGAACGTCGTAGTTTACAGTAAGCTTCAGAATTAGATTAGCTTTTTTCAGACTGCGTCGACAGTTTTGCTCGACAAGTTCGATAATCTTCTATGACGCAGTTTCGATAACGTGTGGAGAGCGTGCGTGGCGGCACACGTCAGGCGCTTATCTGAGGAGAGGGGGGTGATAGACAGCACAAGTATACGTGTGCCTGTTGCCATTGAAATCAGTTGAATCAAGTCAGTTGTCTGAAGTGAGTCGTCAACTAGTGCTCGCATAGGACACGTCGGGCTTAGCGCTAACCCCCACACCGGCAAACTAGACCTTACTAGATTATTTCTCAGCCGGTGTGGGAGGTCGCTGCATTTGTTATTTCATCGGGCAAGTTTTTAAGAAATGAAATAATTCGTATACGATGGTGGTGCTCTTCTAAACTGTCTGGTTGATCTGAAACCTGTTCGTACTCTGAACTTTGTATGTGAACTGTGTCACTAAAATGGTAAATAAAACTATGTAACAAAAAAACAGGAACTTGACTTTATTTCATATTTAATTGGAGTCCATTTTTTAAAGTCTCGTGTCACTCCGTCTTGAGCAAGTCGAGTGGCAAATTAAGGCCGGCTATGACTGTGTGCGTGCCACGTAACAACTTCTTGAACTCGTTCCATGTAAGGCTATATTTGTAAGGGGTTATGCACATTTAAATACAACTAAGTAGTAATGCAGAACCGAATAGAGAATAAAAATAAACAGTGGTATTTTTGAAGTCATAATGCACTGTTGTAGACTCAGCTTACCAAGCATATGTTGTTATGAATGAATATTCAACATTTTTACTCAGTTTCGCATGTGTTAGTTTGTTATCACTTCCAAGCAAGCTAACGTATTATAATTTCCATTGAAATGTTGAGGTATACTTGCATTGCTTCCTCGTGAAAAATAATACATTTGTACAATGGATGGCACCGACTGCTTCACCAAGCCTAGCCACCACGGACAAACACAATGGCAAGCACTAGGGGGCGGTCTCTGTTAGCGCAATCCCATCTTTAAGAGGTTGTAAAACTACAAACCAACACCCATCAGTAAACTGGGGTTACTTGGGACACTAAGTGTAACTGGCGACAGTTATAAAGAGCGTTTGTTGGCACATGCGGCAGCTCTGAAATAAAACTTGTGCAGTTTCATGAAGTTGGTTTCCTTATGAAGCGTCCCAAATCATCCTCGGTATCCCATGCAGCCCCAAGTGTGGGTAGTACCTTCAGTCAGTCCGGCGCTACTAACACAACTTTTCTTCCACACAGTGTACACGACTTCGCACTGGAACACTATAAACACATTATATACGGCGTCGTAGCGCAAATAACATTCAACAGTTTGTTACGTTAACACATGTACTCTATTTATTTGTGAAACCTCGGAAAATACTGACAGCAATACATACTTCTCTGTAACTCATAATTGTCATCTGATGCTCTACCATGAGGCAATCACATCATCATAAAAATTTGGGAATAAGGATTCGGAAATTATAACATGACATTCCTATTTGTTCAAAACTTCTTTCATAACAACATATGGTAACATGAGAAGCAGTTCGCCATAACCATCTAAGAACAATACAATACAAGGTGTACTTGGTGAGGGAGTGAAGAGATTACAGCAGCTCTTTGCATTGAGGTCTTGAGAGCCAATGAGGGTGAAGTGATGCGAGTATGGAGCAGTGCTGGAATGCNCGATGAGGGTGAAGTGATGCGAGTATGGAGCAGTGCTGGAATGCGAGAGCAAGGGAAACTGGAGATTCCTGAGAAAAACCGCCGACCTGCGGCATTGTACAGCATGATTCCCACATGCGAAAATGTGTGGGCAACCCCGCCGGGGATCAAACCACGTTCACCTTGGCGGGAGAAGAGTAGTTTAATAACTACACCACCGCGGCCTCTATAAGGTAATTGTGTTTAAATGTGAAACTCAGCACGAGACATGTTTACAACATGCATTTCTGAACACATAACTATTTATTTAAACTCCACCACTTCGCCTGCATAGTCTGATATATACTTGTGTAAATGCTGTCCTTTCCCTTATATAGTTCATTTCATATAAGAAGGCCACATTCTGACAGTCAGTGAGTGGCACTTGACGTATTCTAAACAAACAACGTGCCATTTACAAAATCCTGTATCAGCTGATTCACGAACGAACAAAAGTTAATGTTACGTTGGCTATTTTGAATGTACTGCCGACACACATTAGACAAACTGAAAATACGTGATAAAGAGTTTGAAGATTAATTAATACATTTTATTTTACGTGGTCATAAAACAGCAGTTTTTAGTTTTAGGAAATAAACTTCATGATAAAAAAGTAATGTACAGGTGTTCAAAATTAAATGCTAATAAAATAACCAGTATAGAAATTAAACTCAATCTCGAAACATTTTTCACGTCGTATACCGCCCTCTCCAACCCCACTTTCCTTATGTGCTCTATATTAATTCCAAAAGCATACAGAAATATTGCATAATATTGTTGAATTATATTCTCTAATAATTTTACGAAATATATTTTAAATACATTTCATACCCAGCCAGTAATAGAACAACAGTCTAATTTACAAAGATGCTATCGTCGAAAAATCTGTTGTGCACGCTACCTATTGGCTCATTTGCGAAGCATACGCCATATTGTTCACCAAAAACCCACTTCCTTTTTTCCGAAGAAGTGGGACACCGCACACTCGCTGCACTAGCACGCCATACCTGTAATGTGTGTTGCACTCACGTCTTCCCGCTGCTCCCCTCTACATGTTCCTGCCCTTCCATTTACATTACGTTTCCGAACGACCATACAAACACACTCCAAACTTTATTTCGAGAACTCTCTCGCCGCCTGCCACGTCACCCAAGTAGTTCATCAATTGCCACACCAGGCAGCACCTGCTACACGCGTTTACTCGCCGGACCTGTTATGTGGCCGATCAGCTGGTGGCGGAAGGATACGTCGTCAAATGTAAACAGTGGTGCTTCTTTTCCTGAGTTGTCAAAAAGTGACCTTCTTATATGGTACAGAGTATATCTAGGTAACCTATATGTCTTTCATAATAATAATTTTACATAAAAAGCTGTGTAAGCCTAGTAATTTTTGAAAAAATTTGTTGCTTTATCTGGGTCCGATGTGACTAACAGCATTTCATACAAATAATAAGCATTTTAAACTGTAAATTTATTACTTTTAGAGAATTGCATGATTACATTTTACATTATCACACCCAAAGAAAATCTTTGTTCTTTCAGTTCTAACTATAAAGAAAATTAGTTTACCCATTTCATACAATTTATGAATATTAGTTGCTGTGATTAATATGTAGTTGCTGTGACTTTGAAATAAAATTTATGCACTCAGGTTNACAATTTATGAATATTAGTTGCTGTGATTAATATGTAGTTGCTGTGACTTTGAAATAAAATTTATGCACTCAGGTTAAAAATGACAAAACTTTCCACGCACAACACTGATATAACTTCTATCGTAAAAAAAAATTGAGTAAGCATAGAGAATAATGTTTATCAAAATGGAAACCGTAGTCTTGATATTGCGACGTGGTGCGCAAAACTTACCTCCCCTCCACCTACTACATATATGACTCTGGGTGATGAGGGGAGGAGATACCGCGCTCCAAACCACACTAATCAGTTATACACGCAACATTTCAGTTTTGCCGCTGCACCCTACAACTTGCTGCGCCATGAAGTCCATGCAGCCAGCAACCGCTTGAATAATGTGTCATCCTGCTTTGTGTGTGGAAAAGAACTAGACTGTAAGTACTTGTGCTTCTGGCCTTTGATATAATATTCAATAGTAAATACAGGAAAACTTTGTAAAATATTTCAAAGGGGACTTGAAAATGCAGGTTTATTAACAAGGAAACATTTCTTAAAAGGGGCTCTTTGCTTGAAGTTTTTACACCAGGTTCGCAACCAAGTAAACTTAGTAAGCAGGAAACTTTTTAAAACCAAACTTCTTAATATAGTTCTACTAGAGTTAATAGAATATTTCAAAAAACAATCTAATGACTGTAGACAAGTAACAACAAATTGAGCATTAACATAATTATTTACTTCATAATAAGAGAAAAGATTTAAGCCATAGTTTAAGTTATGGCCCAGTATGAGATATTGGTACACACACAGATACAGAGATTTATAGTCAAGTATTGGAAATCTTCCAAATTCTCTTTATCAGTACAAGCACACTTCTTTGCTACGGTACTTCACCTAAGTCACTGTCTGAACAAGATGCATTGTCTTTTTCCCGTTGAAACACTTTGGCAGTATATTCCTTCTAAAGTTTCTCATTCTCCACAGTAGGTAAGGGAGTATTTTCTTTCAATACTTCACACACACACTCCTCCATGATGTAGTGAATGTTACTACGCTGATCCTTAGTTTCACGTATGTCCTACCGTGAGAGCTGACAGATCTCTCATTACCAGAAGACGTTGCAGGCATACCTAGAATTCTGGAAGCTACTTCCGACAGCTGCGTATGTCCATGGAGACCTTTCCACCAAGTTCGTGGCTTAATTAACTTTTTAAGAGCCATCCAGAGAACAGAACAATACTTTGTATTGTGTATTCCTTCTGCAGTAGGTATAACAGTGCTATTGAATAAGATAGTCACTGCCTGTCTATTAGTAGAGTGCAGTAAACAAGTTTAGTGATAGGAAAGCAGCACTGATTAGAAAGGAAACAATGATCTCTACCGTGATTAATAAGCCCACTTTGTCCAATAACTGATATGCTGTAAAGTTAAAACATAAAACAACACTGATCATAGTGAGTTTAACCATATTAAATATTATCACTTCAAAATATACGCTCTGTCTCGTAATTTGGAAAGATCTTAAAAGTCAGTGAGTGGNACCATATTAAATATTATCACTTCAAAATATACGCTCTGTCTCGTAATTTGGAAAGATCTTAAAAGTCAGTGAGTGGCAATTGACATAAACGAAACAAGACAACGCTTCATTTTCAAAATCCTGTATTAGTTGATGCCTTAACGAATGAAAATTAATATTACATTGTCTATTCTGACTGCAATGCTGACGCAGCAGTCTGTTCGTCTTTTATCGGCAGTAGAAAAGTTCCTAGAATACATTTTATTTTACGTGATCACAAAACAGCTAATATTAGTGTTACAAACTAAACTTCATGCTAAAATAGTAGGTGTTCAAAATGAAATGCAAAATAAACTGTCCATATTNTATTAGTGTTACAAACTAAACTTCATGCTAAAATAGTAGGTGTTCAAAATGAAATGCAAAATAAACTGTCCATATTCAAATGAAACACAACTTCAAACATTGGCAGTTCTTTTCATGTTGTATTACCACACACCATACCATGCATACATGACTGATATTAATTCCAAAACCCTACAGAAATATAGCAGCGTAATGCTAAGTTATTTTTAAAATAATTTGATGAAATATATATNATTAATTCCAAAACCCTACAGAAATATAGCAGCGTAATGCTAAGTTATTTTTAAAATAATTTGATGAAATATATATGAAACGCTTGTCATTTTGAGCCAGTAATAGGAGAAAAGTAAACTTGTGAATGTTTATTAAGATGGGATCCAGACACAGGCCAACGTGCTGCTATCTGTTGGTGAACACGCTCGGCTCGCAACACGCCCTGCCGCGCCATCTGTCAGCAGGCTCCTGAAATGCCACTAGACAGAAAAAAATAGCTTTCTTGTGTAAAATAGCATATTTACAAACGGATACCAATAGTTTTATTTTTCCGCGAGCTATGTGTAATTTTTTAAGTAACACAATATGTATTTCCAAGTATAGCAATTTTGATTACTAGTAATTTAAATTTGGCCTGTAATCGATTTACGCCTACGTCCATTACACGCCATGTTATTTTATTTCCACATATATATTTCCCTATTTTCACGTTGTTACTATACTGTATTAATAAAACAAAGAAAAGTGGGTTTTGCGTGGGTAGTTTTTAAAGCAATTCTTACATTGTTTCAGCCCACATATTTTCATCTCAAGCTGTTTATCATCAGCAAGAGCAAAACTGCTTTGCAAAAGTGGTTGGTGAGTTGATTGTAAGAATGAAAATGTGTTGACAAGCAAGTTCCCCAAATTACTTTTATTTCTAATTTAACATATTAGGCTAGCATCCAAAGTGTGATATGAACTACAATTAACATCTCGCAAACGTTAACCCAAATTCTCTGTTTCTAATAAATTAAAAATGTTAACAAATATTTTATTTTTCGCAAGGTTTTATATATTTTCTTATATCTTACAAATTTTTATAGACTGTGTCCATCTATACCTTAAAAATTTGTTTGGTTTTACAATGACAAGTGGATTAGCTGACAGCGTGTTGATAAAATATACAGCCGCCACTTGATGCACCAGTTGATGGCGAAAGGATATACAAAAAGTAAACATTTGGGGCTACGGACTGTCAAAATCTTGCCAAATTACATGAGACAAAAAGTAAAAGATTTCCTACACAAGTAACATCTAAAGGGACATTCCCCAGAATAAGTTCTTGTGTGTCTAAAAAGAGTACTCTTCTTACTAAATGATTTACTACACAGATTACAGCAAAGGGAGCACTACCCTGAATGAGTTCTTCTGTGACTAATCAGAATGGTTTTCTGACTAAATGATTTACTATACAAATCACAGCTAAAGGGGGCGCTCCCCAGAATGAGTTCTCCTGTGGGTAATAAGATTACTTTTCTGACTAAATGATTTACTACACAAATCACAAGTAAAAGAGCGCTCTCCAAAATGAATTCTTCTGTGCCTAATAACATTACCTTTTAGACTAAATGATTTACTACACAAATCACAGCTAAATGAGGGCTCCCCAGAATGAGTTCTTCTGTGGTTATTACGATAACTTTTCAGCCTAAATGATTTACTACACAAATCACAAGTAAAGGGGCGCTCCCCAGAATGAGTTCTCCTGTGCCTAACAAGAGTACTTTTCTCACTATATGATTTACTACACAATTCACAGCTAAAGGGGCACTCCCCAGAATGAGTTCTGCTGTGCTGAATAAGAAATCTTTTCTGACTAAATGATTTACTACACAATTCACAGCTAAAGGGACGCTCCCCAGAATGAGTTCTGCTGTGCTGAATAAGAAGTCTTTTCTGACTAAATGATTGACTACACAAATCACATCTAAAGGGACGCTCCTCAGAATGATTTATAATGTGTATAATGAGAACACTTTTATCACTAAATGATTTACCACACAATTCACAGCTAAAAGGGCGCTCTCCAAAATGACTTCTTCTGTGCCTAATTAAATTACCTTTCTGACTAAATGATTTACTACACAGTTCACAGCTGAAGGGACGTTCACCAGAATGAGTTCTTCTATGTCTAAAAAGAGTACTCTTCTCATTAAAGGTTTTACTACACAAATCACAAGTAAAGGGGCACTTCCCAGAATGAGTTCTCCTATGGGTAATAAGATTACTTTTCTGACTAAATGATTTACTACACAAATCACAAGTAAAGGGGCGCTCCCCAGAATGAGTTCTCCTGTGCCTAACAAGACCACTTTTCCAACTAAATGATTTACTGCACAGTTCACAGCTAAAAGTAGGCACCAGAGAATGTGTTTTGTGCAAAATGAGATTACTTTTACGACTTAAGGATCTTCCAGTCATGTTCCCAGAACGAGTTTGTTTCTGTCCATGCGTCGAGATATGCTGTATTAAATCACTTTTCACTACATATGATATCCCACAGTGACCACACGTATATGTGACACTGCACTGGGGAGATGGTGAGTTGGGATGTTCTCCAGTATCATCTTCACATTCAGCAGATGAGTAGAGAGATCCACAACGCTGCTGACACTTGCAATCTGTTGAAACTAAGTTGCACAACTTGCAAACTAAGACCCTCGCAGACAGGTAAGTCTCTGCCATGACACTATCTGAAGTGATGCAGTCGCTCTTCACTCCGTCATTTTCTTCACTGTAACACTCTACTATGGTTCCTGGACGTTCTTCTCCAGACCTAGTCTCTACGACAGAACGACTGAATTCCTGCAATGAAAGAGNTCTACTATGGTTCCTGGACGTTCTTCTCCAGACCTAGTCTCTACGACAGAACGACTGAATTCCTGCAATGAAAGAGCACAAGACTGTTACACTAACTCTATAACAGATATTAACTGTACTATCCTTGAGTACTGAAAATAAAGAATATTTTCTTGCAGGGAGCAAAGGGAATTTAACATGCTTCATATGCATATGTGATGNTACTGAAAATAAAGAATATTTTCTTGCAGGGAGCAAAGGGAATTTAACATGCTTCATATGCATATGTGATGAACCACAGTTTCTTGCATAATTGCTGTTTTCGACTGTTTGCTGTCACATGTAAAATATATAAGGACGTACAACAGATAACTTATTTTGGCAATTTTATGAATCCCCTTTACCTTTTACACACCTAATTATACTGCATTAAGGTTGCACTTTGAAATATTATTTATTGCGTATTTTGTGCCTGCAGGAAGCATAGCAAAAAATGTATCATGGTTAAACACTTTGATCCAAAAAAAATAGTATCCTGCGTAGAAAATTTTTAGAGTACCTCCAAGTTTCCGACCAAAAATAAGTAATGCAAAAGCCCAAATACTTTTATTTAAATACTAGATACCCTTAACGAATGGCTAAGACATAATCTGTCCCATTCTCTCATTTTCACCCCAGTGTTACACACAAATTAAAACAAAGCCTTTAGTAGTTTGTTTTGCAAAACACAATCTCACTTCATTTATATTGTGTCAATATTTAAGTGACATAGGATCTTAAATGTTAAAATCATGTTCAGCAGTAAATAACAAATATAAAACAAGTAGTAATACAATGTATCATTAGGTATCTGAAGTATTGTGTAAACTAATATAGGATATAATTTAACAAAAATTGAGGATAGAAAATATAAGCAGAGATGCAGTTTAGTCACGTTTTCACATGCAACCGTGATCACTTCTCAATGAAGGCAAGTCAAGTATGAACATAATTTATGCTCTATGACACTGCATTATGCTAATGAGCACAGGACTGGATTCATCTTGTAGCCTCAGTCTCTTGTCAGTTGTCCTGGTGACAAGTTGTGTAAGGAGTTCATGTGATGAGGAGTGTCTTTTGAAGGATGGGTAACCACGTTGTTTATTCTAGATCATCAGTTATTACGTCAGACTGACTTCAGTGATCACACAAATATTAAACAAACTTTGACCTAGCATGGTTGAAACAATAAATATCAGTACTGTACACTTACGATATATGTGTGTATATGCATATTGCTGCGTGTGTATATTCGCATATGAACACATATAACATTAAGTAGGATTAAAGTGTAAGTACTAATGTGTGAACTGTGAAGGACTACAAATATTTTTCTACGTGTAAGTAGAGAGAAAACGGGTTGCGAGAACAGCAAGAGGGTGGGGGGAATAGAAATAAGGCAAAACACATACAAATTCATACAGTCCAACAAAAATCATCGACGTGGTTTGCTGAAAGAAATCAGAACATATACAGACTAGAAAATAAAACAATATTACTTTTCCATAATATTTGCTGAAAACTGAAAGACAAATAAAGTGTGATGCCTATTAATTTAATATTAAACTATCATTCAATTCTATGTTCAAATAACTTATGAGGACATTTCTCATTTTTAATAACAATATTTAATTCTTTTTTCAAAAATCAACTTATGGCAGGTTTTGTTAACAAAATCTCACAAATAGGAAGAACGTTAAAATAAATATCATAACACCCCCCCACACCCCCAAATCTTATGTCCAGCATAGCCTAGTTCTAATATTGGCAGGAAAGTAATGGACTCCTTAGTCCAACTAATCACCAATATAATGCATAAATTTTAAAATTTAGTTGAAAATTTGTAGTTTAGATTTTTGCAACAGAATATTTCCATGCACAAAGTCAAAATTATACACACAAATATGCAGCAGATGGTTAAACTAGGAAGGTGCCAACATGATGAGACAGTTGTTGCCGTAGTCTGTAGACAAACTTCGTCGCACTTGAGAATTTATCCGTCAATTTAGATTTAAAATGTGGTGTTTGGCGATTTCTTCTGTCCGCATCTCCGCCAACAAACAATAAATAAGTTTGGGGTACTGAAACTACATTATGATGATTCTGCCGTATGAAATTATAATCCCACATTGCCCTAAACGTACGTTGAGCTGAACATAACAAAGACCCCAAAAATTCTCTTTTACAAGAGGAAGGAACCGTAATTCCTAGCTCAAGTCACAGATAACTGAACCTAATGCATTAACATACCAAGACAAATACATTCAAAATTGCTGGCTAGGTACAAATGAAAAATACTTGGCGAGATACAAGGAGTACACTGCACTGCAGGAAAGAAAGAGAAAAAATATGTTTTTATACACTTGGATAGTTAAAGACACAAAATTAAACTACAATTAATGCAAATTAAATTACTTGAATAAAATAAGCACATAGGATGCTCAACCCAGGGTGAAATGATATGTAACCACAAGGTTAGAATCAAAACAGTACCAAAGGAAACATTAATTTTTTGCATTAAAATAATAAATAAACACTCTTACTAGAACATGATTATACCAGGCAACACCCACTTTAAATAGACAAGAAACCCAGTCATTACAAGAAAGCACTGTGTTATCATATGCTAATTAGTTCTTGACCTTCTAACACGTAAGGCTGTATTTGTAAACTGGTTTCAGTATTTAAATAAAACTAGATAGTTAATTAGAACCTAACGAAGAATTAAAATAGGACGGTGTTATTTTTAAAGCCGTAANTGGTTTCAAGATTTAAATAAAACTAGATAGTTAATTAGAACCTAACGAAGAATTAAAATAGGACGGTGTTATTTTTAAAGCCGTAATGCACTGTTGTAGAATCAGCTTACCAAGCAAACGATGGTATGTATGAATCTTCAATATTTCTACTACTGTTTATGTTATGTATGAACTGTATGTGTGTGTGCATGTATGCGCCTGTTACTGGCTTATATTAGCCTATTAATGTTATTGACCACTTCCAAATAAGCTAACCTATAATCGTTTTCCTTGCAATGTTGAGGTACACTTGCATTGCTTCATTAAATAATAATACATTTTTACAATGGATGTCTCAAATTACACACCACATCTTTAGTAAGCAAAATAAAGCAGACACACCTCCCTCCCCGAGAGCTTTGTTTTTGCTCCAGGCTGCTGGTTCAAGTCCACACTTCCCACCTGTAGGGTTCGGGCACCAACAGGCGTCGTATGGTCTAATATTACATTTATTCAAATCATTATGCCATCAGAACTAAGCACTTGACTGAAAATTCTGTGTTCAGTTCATTCTTGGACCTGTTTCATTTTAAATGTTACAACTAGAGGCTAATGCAATTTTTTTTAAATAAAAGTAATTGATTTTGTCTAGAATCCATCTATTTATGAAGAATAAAAGTTTGGTGCCAAAAACTAGAAAGTTAGGGGATGTGCAGTGCCCTCCTCCTCTCGTCTTGATAGTTGGGGGATGCTTCGCCCCCTCAGTACCATATCCCGCCCTTCTTTCACATCCCCCCGCCCTTCCTGCTTGGAGATCATTTAATGCAGGGGATACATTTTGTCATTTCTGATTTTTGTCTGCTCGCCGATTCCTTCCTATTTGTGGATGGACTTGCAATTTGGCAGTAAAGCATTTCTTAAGGGGAAGTTTCATAAATTTTAAAGGAAATTTAGAAAATTTTTAGTTTTTAGGGTTGTCCATTTTCTATTTCCAATACCACCAAAACGGTTTAACATATGACCTTCCAATTTGGCAGACCTATTACGCCCATCAGTTCACATCATCTCACAGATTACCGTTGATTACACCTCAAATGTATAATTTTAAGACTAGTTTTAATGGCGAAGGGGTTGAATTTTAAATTCTTATACATCCTAAACAGTTTAGGCTACGGAGATGAGACTCAGTAGGCATGCTCAGGGCCCCGACAGCTTTAAACCATTAAGGTGGCAGGCAACACCAGTTCTAATTTTTCATATTGGGGGTTGGGAGAGGGGAGTACATTTTTGAAAATTGGTTACCTTCTCGCTGAAACATCTTTCGAGGTTTCTTTCCCATCCATTCTCGAGTCCTGTGTAAGAATTTACCGGTTTGTATTCATTTTTCCTAATTTAACCCCCTTCTTTATGTATTTCAGTTTTTGTAACCCTTGAATACCAAAATAACATTTTGAAAAATTGGTAGTTTCAATGTCTATTCCCACCTTATCGTTAACAACTTTTGCAAAACTCCTTAAGATTCTTCAACACCAAATCCT